>QRFJ01000338.1:693893-936235 GCA_006176705.1 Cocos nucifera | reverse complement strand
GTGCCATAGATATCTGTCGTTTGGACTATCCCTAGGTCGTTTGGCATTCACGTTTTGCTCGATAGTTAAATAGGTACATCAATATGTAGCTGATAAAGACCATTAATAAGGAAACCATTTGCAATTTTATTTCTTTCATAAAGAATGTTACAATGGTCCTTAAAGAAGGTGATCACATAACCTTCTTGTGCTAAGCATGAAACAGAAATCAAATTCCTGCTAGCTGCAGGCACATAATAACAGTCTTTCAAAACTAAGTCTAAACCAGATGGTAATCGAAGAGGGTATGTTCCCACGGCTACTGCAGCAACTCTTGCTCCATTACCGATGCGTAGGATCATGTCTCCATCCCTCAGCCTCCTCTATCCTCAAGACCCTGCATAGAAGTGCACAGATGAGCACTAGAACCAGAGTCAAGCACCCAACTGGATGCAGAAGAAACCGTAAGGTTAGACTCAATAACGAGCATACCTCCAGAAGGACCTTCCTTCTTGTTCTTCAGGGTGGCCAGGTAAGTAGGGCAGTTCCGCTTCCAATGGCCGTCGCTGTTGCAATGGAAACACTTTCCTTTGACATCGGCCTTCTTCTTCGGCTTCTGCCTTCTTCTTCTTTGATCCTTCCACCTTTTGCTTTTTCACAGACTTCTTTTTCTTTCCATAAGACTTTCTTTTGGAAGAAGTCCGTTCCATAGCAAGAACTGAGCCTTTAGAACCTTTCATAGAAAGCTCAGCGGTAACCAGCATATTCATTAACTCGGCCAAGGAATTCTGAAGTTTATGCATGTGGTAATTCATGATGAATTGCCCATATGCATCAGTCAAGGATTGCAGAATGATATCGTTCTGCAGGTCCAAGTCCAACTTCACACCGAGCTTCTCAAGCTCTTCCATGTCCTTGATCATTGTCAGACAGTGATCTTGGACTGACTGCCCATCACGCATCTTAGCCTTAAAAAGTCATTTTGTGACTTGATATTTGGCTGCGCGACTCTGTTCACCAAACATCTCCTGCAGGTGAGCCAACATTTGGCGAGCAGTCCCGATATCCTCATGTTGGCGCTGGAGCTCATCAGACATCGAGCCCAACATGTAATATCTGGCCTTATTATCTTCGTCAATCCATTTTTTCAGAGATGCTCTCTGTTCAACAGATGGACGACGGCTGGTAAGGTGGGAGGGTCCTGGTCCAAAACATGTGTTAACTTCTCTGAACCCAAAACAATTTTGTAGTTCCTGAGCCAATCTTTATAATTGGGTCCAGTCAGTCTATGTGTGTCCAGGATACGTGCCAATGGGTTGGACGCAGACATTTTTCCTGTAGAGAGTCAAAGATTCTAGTTAGATACTGTAATTTTGACTTGACCAATTTGTTTAGGGATTTTATTTTTAAACAAATTAGCTCCCACTATTTTCTCGGATCCCTACACTCCCTCTGTAGAGATGCGAAAATCTCCATGATTAATGATTTCTAGTGGGTGGTGCGGTCTCACCAACTGACTCATCACCTCACCTAACAGTTATTGGTGATGGGTTAGCCAATGAGTGAACAACTCTTGTTCAATGATTCTCTAATCATGGTGCACCCAAACTTGGTCTCTAATTCATGAATCTCACCATATCCGGAATATTGATCCACTCCTTAGTTAAGTCAGACCCACCATTTGCATAGACTGGGTTCCTAATTGAGTCTCTCACCGTATCCGAAATATTGAGCCCAACTCATCCTCCAGCCCATAGCATCCAATGCCTAATAGACATGGTTGCATCTTCCCGGTGCAACTGAGCCACTGTATCCAGCCGAGAACAATCAACCCCGGGAAGGGCCCGCACATCTACAATGGTGGAAGACCTCAGACTTAATCTTTTCTTAGGGAGAATTGATTCAGGTCTCATTAAACTAGACTTGGCTTAGTCATAACAATTATGACTAACCTAGTGGCATGGGTTAGCTCGGATTATTGACCACCTCAGATCAGAACTGTGTCAACAGATATGGCCAGGTAAGTGAGACCGGTGGAAGGAATATGCCGTTAACTCGTACAAGAACGCATTCAGGTCGAGTAGCTTCCAATTAAAAACCAGTCGGTCGTCTGTGCCAAACTTACCTTAGACACCAAATTGTTGAGTCAGAACCAATTGGGTTAGCCTACAATCCAGACTCTAACCTCTGAGCCTAATTAGGTCTTGCTTGATCGTGACTCGATCTTGACCCAGACTTAATCCTATTAGGCTGGTCAATTTAAGCATTGTTGATCCCATCTAACCAACTCTTGATTCGGTTTGATCAACCGCTTAGACCTAATTGAGCTACCCAAGCCCGAACCCAGTATTATGAATATGTCTTAGATCTGAAATTCTCAATTTTAGACCTAATTAATATTTCCATAAACTTAATTCTTAATTAAGTTAGGGTTCATAAACAAAATATGCACAATAAATCCTAGGGTTTCAGGATCTAGGGTTTTGCAGAAAGTAAGTTTTGGGTTTCTGATTAAGGACGAACACGCAGCACCCCTACACATCATAAGAACACCCCATCGAATGGGAAAGAGAGGGCCTTTAAACCCTTCTTCGTTCTTATGACCGGACGGCCAAGAGGAACGCCTTAATCAGGAACATTCAATACTACAAAACAATATCAGATCTATATCATATATCTCATATATAAAGTAGATCTAATCATGGCATATTTTGCATACATCTCATGTATCAAATCATGCATATTTTTCAGATCTAAATTATCTTCATAATAATCTAAAAAATTAGATTTAAATTGATCTAATCAAAATAAATTCTAATCTAGACAATTATGTAGAACTATTCTACAACTAGTCTAGACATGCATCAATCATATCTCATATGATATTTAAAATTAAATAATTTTTATTTGCTATTTTTAGATGTTATTATAACACTTATAATATCAAAAAATAGTAAATAAAAGATCTAAAATATGATTTAATCAGATTAAATCAAAACATGCAAGACTATTCTATAGAACTATTCTATTCTAGAACTAGTCATGCATATCTTCTAATCTTAGATCCAAATCATTTAATTTTAATTTTTTCTGATTTTCAGATCTGATCACATCTCATGTGACATCTAAAATCAATTATTTTTAATTAAAATAAATTTAAAATCAGATCTAAACAATTTTAGAACCATGGCTCTGATACCAGTTGAAGGGAAATCCTGATTTTCCGGATCCAGGTTCGTTCAGATCTGATCAGATCAAGAGATATATTTCAAAAATTTTTTCTCTTGATCCAATCAGATCTTGATATATTTCAGATCTGATTCTTATTATTTTAATAAATAAAATAAAATAAGATAAATTAAATCAAATTTAATTTACCTGATTCTGGGTAATCCTATTACCCTGTTGATGATCCTGTTTGCAGCGGAAGGTTCTGGATCTTAGCCACGCAAGCGCCTGGCCTCTACCGGTATCCACTCGGGTTGGATCTGGAGATCCTCTTCTTCTCTATCACACCTCCAAAAATCAGATCTGGATCTGATCTGGAGGATCTTCAAAACTCTTTTGAAGATCAGCAGTCGTCCTTTGCAGCAGCGCAGCCTTCTTGCTTTTGATCGCCTTTCTTTGATCTGAATCGCACCAACCTAAGGTCCAAAACTCCTTTTGGACGTGGAGAGCAAGGGGAGAAGAGACTATGGCATGGAGAAGGAGGGGAGAGGCAGCCTTGGGGCGTGGGGTTTCTCAATTCTCAATTGAATCTCTTAATCTGAGTTGGGCGCAGGGTCTTATTTATAGACCTAAGCTTGTGATCCAACTCCTCTTCCTCTCAACCAATCACAACCCTTTGTGAAATCAGATCTAAATCTGATTGGTTGGGAATAGAGACCCCTGGATTCCTCCTTAGAGGGTGCCTAAGACCAGTCAAAGTTGGATTCTTAGTAGAACTCTAATTGGAATCCAAAAAGGGAGGATGGAGTCCTTGTCCAACAAGGACTCCTAGGCGCCTCCTACTTGGGCTCACGCCTACCCTTGGCGTGCGCCCTTCTCCTTGCCAGGTTCTGGCAGGGGGACAGGCCCCCACCAGCTCTCCAATAGGTGCATGACATGTGGTCAAAAGTCAAAGTGTCAATGGTCAACGTTTGACCAGTCAAAGGTAGACTTTTGACCAAAGTCAAAGAACAAGAAATGGCAGGTGACCAAAAATGGCAGGTAATGTCTTACAAAATAAGACAACCTTTTCTGACTTGGACAACCTCCAGTCAGACCATATGAAGGCCTCTGATTGAGCACAAACTCCTTTGGCTCAGTCAGGACAACTTATTTATGATAGTAAAAGAAGAACGTTAGGTTCAATCGAGTGCTAGCACGATTTCCTTGAACCTAATTGAATCTCATTCAGATCAATTGAACTAGATCAGTTCAATTGATGATCACCAGATTCAAACCCTTGTTTGTGTGACCCAGTTAGGTTCAGTTCTGTATGGTAATGGGATATGTCATGATCTCTATCATCGACATCATCGAAACTCCTTTCGATGGATCAGAACTCTTCTGATTCGAACAGCTAGAATGATCGATCATCTAAATCATTCTAATTGCTCCCAAAATCCACCAGTGACACCTAGCAGTATATGGTGGCAACCCATCAGAGCTGAATGCGAACCTCTTGGTGCAGCTACCTGTGTGATTAAGTTCTTCTATCTTGAGCCCCGATCAGATTAGGGTTAAGGTGAACTCGTCAATCCCTAGTCTCTGTCATATGATGTAATCATTCGATTCGAGTCCAATGTGAAAATCTAAATAGAAACTCTTTCTATTATTTCACTCTGCCATGGCCATGGGCTTCTGGACTTGATTCTCATGATCATCATAGGGCTGCTCCTCTACCACCGAGGTAGATAGATTCCATCTTGATGCAATCCAGTTCCTACAATGAACATGCTATAGCCAACATACACCTCAGGGTTCCATATGGCTAGGAGAGACCGAGTAATGGTGTAGTCAAACTATAACACCCTCAAGGTGAACTGCCGATGCACATCTCAGGTCAAAGAACCAGACACACTACTGCAGCATCGAGTCAGTCATTGACGAGAAGGTAGACTTCCCTAATGACTACTCGAGGTGGTCACGCTCAGTGCCCTCGTTCTCTAACGAGTACCTGTACTCTCGCTCCGGTGTCTCCACACCGTAGACTCAAGACTCATCTACTAAAGAGAAGCGATTGTACACCAACCTTCCAGATCAATCACCATCCTCGTGATGATCCTATGGTCGGGAGCAATTTATGAGTTAACAATGATTATTCATGTCTTAAATTTTCAACTCTTAGAAATATGAATTATCATTACCATTAACTCAAAGGATGTATCACAGACACAAAATACACATATGTGATAGAAAATAACCCATTTATTGCTTTTAGTCAAAATTACAATTTTGCCCCTAGAAGTGTATTACAAGTGTCAGCCAATTCTAGCTTCTAGGGCACATATATCTAACATCGAGCTCCATCTACATAACAAGCTATGATTCCTCTGAGCTTGGGCATTTTAGAGTTTCAAAAAATACTTCTTTGGATAGTTCGGCTGGGGCTGAAGTGGCCAATTTAGAGAGGAGGTTGGCTCTTATATTTTCTATCCTCAAAATCTGTCGAATGCCAAAACTATCGAAGGTCGGAGTCAAATCCTTTACTTTCTTAAGGTATTTCATCATACTTTCCTTCCGTGCTTCATAGTTGCCACTAACTTGGTCGACCACTAATTGAGAATTACTATAGACTTGAAGTCGATCTATTTTTAACTCTCATGATATTTTTAACCCGATGGTCAGTGCTTCATAGTTACGGAGAATTTGAAGCATAGTGCGTACTCGATGATGACTCCCTCGGGGTTGATTATGACCAACCTCGCACCTACTCTAGTGGAGTTGGACGAACCATCCATGTATAGGGCCCAAAAATCATCAAAAAGGTCAGCACTTTCTTCAAGAAGGCTCAGTTGCAACCATGGGATGCCTGTCTCATTCTATTCAAGCTCGGCTTCATCTGGAATGGTACATTCAACTATGAAGTTTGCTAGTGCCTGAGCCTTGATTGCTGGCCGAGGTCGATAGTTGATGTCGAACTTTGTTAATTCAATGGCCCATTTTACAATTCTTCCAGAAGCATCCATTTGATGAAGGATTGCTCTGATTGACTGGTCAATGAGGAGCATTATAGCATATCCCTGGAAGTAAAGTCGAAGTCTTCTTGCTGCAATCAGAAGAGAATAAGTCAATTTTTCTAACTTTGTATGCCTGATCTCCACATCCCTTAGGATCTAGTTTATGTAGTAGACCGGTTGCTATACTTTTGCCTCTTTGACCAGGACTGCCGCTAGCATCGTAGGGAAGACTGTAAGGTATAGAAATAGCTCCTCTCCAAATTTGGGTTTGGCTAGTAGGGGGTGAGTCGTGATAATTCTTGAGCTCGTCGAACGCCTTTCGGTATTCCTGAGGCCAGTGAAAATCTTTCAATTTTTTGAGGATTTGGAAGAAGGGCATGCAGCATTCGGCCGACCTCAAGACAAAATGATTCAAAGACACCACCTTCCCGATCAGGCATTGAACATTCTTGATAGACTTTGGAGTGGTCAACTCCTAGATAGCTTGAATTTTCTCCAGATTGGCCTCGATCCCTCATCTCGAGACCATGAATCCCAAAAATTTTTCTGAGGCTATCCCAAAGGTGCACTTGGTTGGGTTCAACTTCATCTTATATTTTCTGAGAGCATCGAAAGCCTCTTCAAGGTCGACGACATGATTGACAGTCTTTTGGCTTTTGACCAGCATGTCGTCGACGTAAACCTCCATATTGCAGTCGATCTGCTCCTTGAAGATTTTATTGACCAAGCGCTGATAAGTCATGCCTGCATTCTTAAGCCCGAAGGGCATGACCCTATAACAGTAAAGATCATGATTAGTAATAAAAGCAGTCTTCTCCTCATCCTCCGGTGCAATCCAAATTTGGTTGTAGCTAGAGAAGGCATCCATGAAGGTGAGGAGCTCGTAGTTTGAAGTCGCATCCACTAGTTGATCGATTCTGGGCAAAGGATAGCTATCTTTTAGGCAAGCCTTGTTCAGCTTCTTAAAGTCGATGCACATCCTCCACTTGTCATTGGCATTCTTAACCAGGACCACATTAGAGACCCAAGTTGGATAGCTGACTTCTCGGATAAATTCAATTTTGAGAAGTTTGTTGACTTCTTCTGCTATTATCTTCTGCCTTTTTGGTGTGTGGCCCCAAACTCTTTCTTTCATTGATCGATGCTTGGGGTCAATGGCCAACCTCGATGTCAATCCCAAGCATATCCATTAGAACCCAAGCGAAGACATCGGCATTCCTCCATAAAAAGGCGATGAGCTGCTCCCGAACTTCATCTTCTAGATTGGAGCCAATTTGCCCCGTATGCTCCACATTTTCATCATTCAGGGGGACGGTCACAAGATCTTCTATGGGCTTGCCCCATTCTTTAGCAAGGTCATCGCGGACATCAAGTCCGTCAACTGGGTAGGGGTCAAGTCGAGTGCCATTTTGTAAGATGATGGAGTAGCAGTACCGGGCTAATGCTTGATCATCTCTGATTTCACCTATTCCATTGCTTATTGGGAATTTTATTTTTAGGTAATAGATTGACACTACGGCTCATAGTGCATTTAGACTAGGTCGGCCGAGGATCGCATGATAAGCGGAGGGGGCTTTTACCACCAAAAAATTGACCCACACCTTGGTCTGCTTTAGATATTGTCCTGCAGTTACGGCTAGGTTATCATTTCCTCCACTGGCGCAGCGTTGCCAGTAAAGCCGACCAATGGGGAGCTCATAAGTCTCAAGCGATTATCAGGTATGGACATTTTAAAGAAAACATCATAGTACAGAACGTCAGCAGATCTTCCATTATCTACCAAAATGTGACGTATATCATAATCAGCAATATTCAAAGAGATTTCAATCACGTCATTATGCGGAAACTGGACTCCTTGAGCATCCTCATCGATGAAAGCGATGGACTCTTCAGTTATTCACCTCTTTCCAGGCTCGACTGATCTGCTAGCCTCTCCTCACCGAAGTACCCTAGAGATGGTGTTGATGATGCCGAGAGGCGGCCAATCGCCTTGTTGTTCCTCCCTTCTTTATGGTTCTGGTTACGGCAATGCCCTTGGCTGATCTTCTCTTACTTTAGGTTGACGTCTGAGGAATCAATCCAGCCGACCTCTCCTGATGAGCTCCTCAATCTCGTCTTAGAGCTGAATGCATTCTTCATTATCATGGCCGTGGTCATGATGGTAGAGGCAGTATTTGCTAGGATTGCGGTTGCTAGGATGAGTGCATATCCTTTCAGACATCGGCAGTTGCTCCTTGATCTCCATCAGTACTTGCACTTTTGGAGCATTGAGGGAGGCATAGTTGTGAAACCTTTTGAGAGGAGAACTTCTTCGTGCTCTTCTATTAGGGCTTCTTTGATGACGAGCTCGAGGAGTTCGGGCTCGCTTGTGCTCGGGTGGAGTCTATGAGCGTGATTGAACTTTATTCAGCCCTCCATCAACTATGGGTTTATTAGACTCACTCGTTTGCCACTCTCCTACAGCTTCCTCATCCTTCAACTTGAGGGCTTCTTTCTCTCGGGCATATCTTTCAGCCCGAGCTAGCAGATCAGTAAAGTCCCTGGGGTACTTTTTCTCCAGGTAGAATAATAAATCATTCTTCTGAAGGCCATCCTTGAGTGTGGCCATTGCAACAGACTGGTCCAGATTTCGAACCTCTAATGCAGCAGCAGTAAATCGGATGACATAAGCCCGGATAGATTCCTCCTCCTTCTACTTGATATTCATCAGAGAATCCAAACCTCGGTGGGGACGTCGGCTGCTAACAAAATGAGCTACAAACTGATGGCTCATATGGTCAAAAGAGAAGATCATACCTGGCTTCAATGTTGAGTACCAGTTTCTTACTGCTCTCTTCATGATAGACAAAAAAGCTCGGCATAAGATGGCATCCGGTGCGCCATGGAGCAACATCATGGTTTGGAAGGCCTCCAAGTGATCGATCGGATCAGAGGTTCCATCGTAACTCTCAAACTGTTGGAGCTTGAAGTTCGACGGGATTGGTTCCTTCATAATTCTTTAAGAAAAAGGAGGGTCAGTACAAATATCGTTACCATGTGAGGAGGGAGTATGATGGAGTTCTTCGATTCGTCGGCTCATTTTCTAGAGCCTTTGATTCAGGAGATCTTCATGATTGTCGATCTCTAGGATTTTTTGGTGGAACGGGGGCAAAGCTCCCTCCGAGGTTGAATCATGGTTCGAGCAAAGCCTCTCCACCCTCTGCTTCTCCTTTTTAGAGGTCATCAGCTAGCCCAAGTCAGCCATCCCTAGACCGGATCATGGGGCTCCGAAGAAGCCTGCTCCGACCGAATTGACGTCAGAGCCTGCCGATGTATGGCTTGCACCTTCTTCGTGAGACCATGAACTACTCGACCAGTAGGTTAAGCTGCTTCACATCCACCATGGCTATAGGTGGAGCTTGAGTTACTGAAGCTAAAATGGGAGCGAATAGATCTAGACGGGATCTAGCTGCAGAGGTCATTGACCACTGGGTCGAAGCTTTCTTGAGAGGTATTTTTTTTGAGAAAAACTCTAGAGAGGAAGAAGAGAGATCATTGCTGAGCACTCCTTTAAGAACAAAGGAACCTCAGGAACAGAGGTCCCTTCCTCTAGCGCCAATCTTGTTGGTGCAGAATTTGGTTGATGCCAGATCGAGCTGGAGTTGAGGAAGAAAAGGTCACTACCGGTGACCTACAAAATAAAGTTTCATCTGGAGTTGATGGTGGTGGCTCTGGTAGGACCCTTCAATGATCAAGTCAGCTCTTCTGGCCAATAGAAATGGAGTGCTCAAAAAAGAATTCAGTAGTATTTTGGGAGGAAGAAGAGAGCCTAGAGAAAACGTATTTAGAGGATCTCTTCTATAGATGGAGCCTGTAATAGACTGATAGTGACAACTATAACCATTCGGTGTCACTATAACCATTCGGTACTGAGCCGCTCAGGGCCACATGAAGTTTGTTGTGGAGAGTAGTGTCCATTATCATGATGCATTCGTTCGTCGAGATTTAATAGTCGAAGTTTGGAGGAAGCAGACGTTGGTTGGTGAAGAGCTTTGACATATATCAATTCTAGAGGAGTTCAGACTTCTAAAGAGAATACAACTAGAGGGAATCATTTGGGAGGAATGCTAGTTGAAATCTAAAAGTAATCCATAGGAGAAATTTGGATGGAGTCTGACTGATGGAGAAGTCCGACTGAAGGAGAAGTCTAAGAGGAGTTCAACTGAAGGAAAAGTTCGGATGGAGTTCTACTGATGGAGGAGTCCGACTGAAAGAGAAGTTCAGAAGGAGTTCGACTGATGGTGGAGTCCGATTGAAGGAGAAGTTCAAAAAAAGTTTGACTAAAGGAGAAGTCTGGAAGGAGTTCGACTGATGGAGAAGTCCGACTGAAAGAGAAGTCTGGGAGGAGCTCGACTGAAGGAGAAGTCTTGGAGGAGTTCAACTAAAGGAGAAGTTCGGATGGAGTTCGACTGATGGAGGAGTATGACTGAAGGAGAAGTCTAGAAGGAGTTTGACTGATGGAGAAGTCTGGAAGGAGTTTGACTGCTGAAGGAGTCTGACTGAAGGAGAAGTCTGGAAAAAGTTTGACTGTTGAAGGAGTCTGACTGAAGGAGAAGTCTAGGAGAAGTTCAACTATTAGAGGAGGCCCGAGGTTTAACCATGGAGGCTGCTGCCAGGCGGGATCCTTCCAAGATCAAGCATCCAACCAAACTTCAGTAGGAGCGGGTTTATCCCCAACAAACATCAAGCAACAGGATGGAGAATCCATCCGAGCTTTTGTTAATCGATTCAATGTCGCTGTGCTAGAGATCCAAAATCTAGGCCAATCTATTGCGATGGCTGCGCTAAAGGGTGGCCTTCAGAAAAATAATCTGCTATTCTTCCTAGAGAAGAAGTACCCTAGGGATTTTGCTGATATGCTAGCTTGGGCTGAAGGATATGCCTGAGCAGAAGAGGCCTTCAAGGCCAAGGATAATAAAGCCGTTGGAGAGCGGTGAATCGGCGAGTCGGGCAGGCCTGTTGAGGAAGAAAAGCCCAGTAAAGCTTGGCCACACTCCTGAACTCCTCCTGAGTGCAGGCAAGCCTGAACTCCTCCCCAGGCTCAAAAGTAAGGAATCCCTGACAGAAGGGCATGGTGGGGTTCCCCCCTCCGAAGGTTCCATAATTATGCCTCCCTCAATGCTTCAAAAATGCAAGTACTGATGGAGATTAAGGAGCAGCTGCCGAGGCCCGAAAGGATGTACTCCCATCCTGGCAGATGCAATCTCAACAAGTTCTGCCTCTATCATTGTGACCACAATCACGATACTGAAGAATGTATTCAGCTCCAAGATGAGTTCGAGGAGCTCATCAGGAGAGGTAGACTCGGTCAATTCCTACGACGTCGGTCTGAAGGATGGGAAGATTGACCAAGGGCATTACCACAATCGAAATCGCAAAGAGAGGAGTAGCAGGCAAATCGGCCACCCCTTGGCATCATCAACACCATCTTTAGGGGACTTCAATAAGGGAAGGCTAGCAGGCCAGCTGAGCCCAAGAAGAGATGGAGAACTAAAGAGCCCATCCTTTCACCGATGAGGATGCTCAAGGAGTTCAGTTCCTGCATAATGATGTGATTGTAATCTCTTTAAACATTGCCGACTATGATGTGCGCCGCATTTTGATAGATAATGAAAGCTCTGCTGATGTTTTGTTTTATGATGCTTTCTCAAAAATGTCCTTACTCAATAACCACTGGGGACCTATGAACTCTCCGTTGGTAGGCTTCACTGAGGATGCCATGCCAATTAAGGGCATAATAACTTTGGCTGTGACTGCATCACAACGCCTGAAGCTAGTTAAAGCATAGTCAATTTTCTAGTCGTAAAGGCTCAATCTGCCTACAATACTATTCTCGACTGACCTGATATGAACGCGTTCCGAGCAGTGGTGTTAACTTATTATCTAAAGTTGAACTTCCTAATAAGTTGTGGAATTGGAGAGATCAGAGGAGATCAAGGATTGGCAAGACGTTGTTACTCCATTGCCCTACCGAAAAATATCCATCCCGACCTTTATCCTATTGATGGGCTGGATGTCCGTGACGACCTTACCAAGGAGCGGAGCGAGCCTATGGAGGATCTCGTATTTGTGCCCTTAAACGATGGGAGCATGGAGCACATTGTGCAAATTGGCACCAACTTGGGGGATGAGGTTCGGGAGCGACTCATCATCTTCCTCAAGAAGAATGCAGATGTCTTTGCTTGAGTCCTAACGGATATGCTAGGGGTTGATGCTGAGGTCATGGAACATCGACTGGCTATTGATCCTAAGTATCAGCCAGTAAAAGAGAAGATGCACAACCACGCCCTAGAGAGGCAGAAAGCAATTGCAGAAGAATTAGGCAAGCTCCTCGAAGCTGGATTCATCCAAAAAGTTAACTATTCGGGCTGGGTCTCAAACATGGTTCTGATCAAAAAAGCAAATGATAAGTGAAAAATATGTATAGACTTCAAAAGTTGAACAAAGTCTGTCCAAAAGACAGCTACCCTCTACCTAAGATTGATCAACCGATAGATGCAACCTCAGGCCACGAGCTCCTCACCTTCATGGATGCTTTTTCTAGCTATAACCAAATATGAATGGCACCGAAGGATGAGGAGAAAACTACTTTTGTTACTGATTATGGTCTTTACTGTTATAGGGTTATGCCTTTGGAACTTAAAAATGCATAGGTAACGTACCAATGCCTGGTCAACAAGATCTTCAAGGAGCAGATCGATCGCAACATGGAAGTATATGTGGATGACATACTCATCAAAAGCTGAGCTTCAATAAACCACATCGTCGACCTCGAAGAGACCCTCAGTGCACTCAAGAAGTACAAAATGAAGCTGAACCCGACCAAGTGTGCCTTTGGTGTGACCTTAGAAAAGTTTTTGGGATTTATGATGTCAAGGCATAGGATTGAAGCAAATTCAGAGAACATTCGAGCTATTCAGGAGATGACTGCTCCAAAAATAATCAACAAAGTTCGGTGCCTAACTAGAAAGGTGGCATCCCTAAATCACTTCGTCTTGAGATCGGCCGAGCAATGCATGCCCTTCTTCCAAGTTCTTAGGCAACCAAAGAACTTCTGCTAGATGTCGTTGTGCCAAGCATTTGAGGAGCTCAAAAACTACCTTGGCTCACCCCCACTACTAACAAAGTCTGAACTTGGAGAAGAATTATTTTTGTACCTAGCAGTCTTCCTGATGGCCTTGGCAGCAGTCCTGATCAAGGAGAAACTGAAGATGCAATGATCAGTCTACTCGTAAGTCGGGTCCTGAGGGATGCAGAGATCAGGTACTCTAAGTTAGAAAAATTGACTTAATCTCTTCTAATTGCTGTCAGGAGACTCCAACCTTACTTTCAGGGATACACCATAATGGTCCTCATAGATCAACCAATAAAAGCAGTCCTTCATCGAACGAATGCTTCCGAAAGAATCACAAAATGGGTAATCAAGCTCACGGAGTTTGACATCAATTATCATCTTTGGCCATCAATCAAAGCTCAGATATTGATAGATTTTATAGTAGAATGTACCATTCCAGATGAAGTCGAGCTTGAATAGAATGAGACCAGCATCCCGTGGTTGCAATCGAGCCTCCTCGAAGAGAGTGCCGACCTTTTTGAAGATTTTTAGGTCTTGTATGTGGATGGTTCGTCCAACACTACTAGAGCAGGCATGGGGCTGGTCTTAGTCAACCCTGAGGGAGTCATCGCTGAATATGCGCTACACCTCAAATTCCTTGCAACTAATAACGGGGCCGAATATGAAGCTCTAATCGTCGGGTTAAAAATAGCAAGAGAGTTAAAAGTAGATTGACTTCAAGTCTATAGCGATTCTCAATTAGTGGTCAGCCAAGTTAGTGGTAACTATGAACTACGAGAGGAAAGTATGATGAAATATCTTGAGAAAGTAAAGGATTTGACTCCAGTCTTCGATAGTTTTGGCATTCAATAGATTCCGAGCGTAGAAAATATAAGAGCCAACCTTCTCCCTAAATTGACCACTTTAGCCCCAGCCGAACTATCCAAAGAACTATTTTTTGAAACTCTAAAATGCCCAAGCTCAAAGGAATCATAGCTTGTTATGTAGATGGAGCACGGGCCGAGATGGATTGACCCATTAGTTGCCTACCTCAAAGAGGGAGTTCTTCCTCATGATCTGAAAGAAGCTCGAAAACTCAAGAATCAAGCCTTCCGATATGTTTTATGTGAGGGTAAGTTGTATAAAAGGTTATATTCGCTACCGCTTTTGAGATATCTCCGTCCTTCAGAGGCCGACTTCATATTATGAAAAGTGCAAGAGAGAATTTATGGAAGTCATGTAGGGGCTAGATTCCTATCACAAAGACTACTTCGGCAAGGGTACTATTGGCCGATCTTGTACCACGACTTCATAGAGTATGTTAAAAAATATAACTACTGTCAGAGAAATGCAAACATACAAAGACAGCTGACCTTCAAGCTTACTCCATTAAGCACACCTTAGCAATTTGTGCAGTGGAGAATGGATGTACTTGGCCCTTTTCCAATGGCCTCTAGATAATGGAAGTTCCTCCTGATAGTGATCGACTACTTCACCAAATGGATCGAAGCCAAACCACTATCAAAAATTACTGAGGTCAAGGTATAGGACTTCATCTAGAAGTTAATCGTCTACCAGTTTTGTTTGTCCCGAACTCTCATAACAGATATTAGATGACAGTTTGCTAGGATGAGGTTCGCTGAGTTCTATAAAAATCTAAACATCTTCCATCACTTCACGTCAGTGGCCCATCCACAGGCAAATGGTGAAGCAGTGGTGACCAACAAAATTTTACTATAGGGCATCAAGACAAGGCTTGAAAGAGCAAGGGTGACTTGGACGGACGAACTCTACTACATCCTTTCAGCGTACTAAACTACTTATAGACAACAAACTAGGAAAACACCGTTCACCCTAGCCTTTGGGATGGAGGCAATCATACCGATCGAGCTTAAACTTCCATCAGCATGGATCATGGTCTTCAATGAGTATCGTAACTCATAGGACCTCAAAGTCAATCTTGATCTATTAGAAGAAAAGAGAGAAGATGCCTAAGTTTGGATGGTAGCTTACAGATGAAGAGTAGCCAGATACTTTAACTCTAGAGTAAAAAGCAAAGCATTCAGAGTGGAGGACTTGGTGCTCTGACGAGCATCCATTTCGAAGCCGCAAGAGAAAGGAAAGCTCACCATGAATTAGGAAGGTCTGTATCGAGTGGAAAAGGTCATCCGGCCCGAAACTTACCGCTTGCAGGAGCTTGGAGGGGCGACACTCCCACGACCTTGGAATTTGAAAAACTTAAGAATGTACTACCAATAACTTTCCTTCAATAAAGTTTTTTCTATTTTAACATCATTACTTCTTGGCACAAAGATTATGTAATGACAACTCTGAAACAACCAAAAGTGGCCCATTAGGAACAGGAGGAGAACATCATCCTAACGTGAGCAAGATCGAAGGCCTTATTGAACTAAGACAAGATGAGAGGAGAGGCCCTACTAATGGCCCTAATGTGCCCCTATAGCCCATTAGGAATAGGAGGAGATCCTCGTTCTAACGTGAGCAAGGTCAAAGGTTTTGTTTAACTAAGACGAGATGAGGGGAGAGGCTCTACCAATAGCCCTAATGTGTCCCTACAATCTGTTAGGAACAGGAGGAGAATCTCATCCTAACGTGAGCAAGGTCGAAGGCCTCATTGAACTAAGATGAGATAAGGAGGGAGGCCCTACCAATGGTCCTAATGTGCCCCTACAGTCTATTAGGAGCAGGAGAAGAACCTCGTCCTAATGTGAGCAAGGTCGAAGGCCTCGTTGAACTAAGATGAGATGAGTGAAGAGGCCCTACCAATAGCCCTAATGTACCCTTGTAGTCTATTAGGAATAGGAGAAGAACCTCATCCTAACATGAGCATGGTCGAAGGCCTCATTAAGCCAAGATGAGAACCCACCAATGGATCTGATGAACCTCTACGATCATACAAGGGGTGGAAGGTCAAGGCCCTACTAACAATTGATGAGCGCATTCCCTTACGATCGTGCCAAATGCAAAAGGAAAAATCCCATCCTAATCCGTAGAATGAACCCCCGACCCGACGTCCACAACAAGCATCTTGTTAGAAATGAAAGAAAAATGAGGCATCAAGAATCGAATCTACAAGAGATGACAACGAAAAAGGTACTGTTCTATTATGAAGGTAAGTTCGTTATAAGTAAAAGTTAATAAGATCGATTACAATAGACACACTACAAGCAAGATAGAGGTCGACAAAGGCCGACTATGCAAAAAAGCAAATGCATTACGGACAAGATAAAGATCGGTGAAATCGATTACAAAAAAAAAAGAAAAGAGGTGAAGTCCTAAGACGATCCGAGCTCTTCAGACTTTGGGCTATCGACTCCAGCCATAACCAAAGCTTCCTTTAGTTTGAAAATTTTCTCCTCTATCTCCTTCTTCTTATATAGACCATCGATGTACATCCTGTTGGAGTATTCAAATTTGGCCTCGAGCACTTGCCGCTACTTCCTCAAAACCACTGATTCAGCTTCAGTGTCCTTGACGGCTTGATGCTCCCAGGCCAATTAGAGCTTCAATTGTTGAAATTCGATTTTCTCCACCCCAGCAGCCTCTAAGAGTTCGTCGATAGTCCTCCTCAGAAAGACGAGCTCCTCAAGTTCGCCGCTTGATCCAATCTGTTGAACGCTATGAAACTTCTTCCAAAAATAGGTCACCTCATCCTTGACAGCCTTTAGCTCGCCTTCAAGTCTAGACATCCTTTCTGCCCAAGTCACCCGATAATTATTGTGTCGATCTTCAGCATCCTGCAGCTGCTTCTGAAGCTGGGAGAACTTCTTTGACCAGTTCCAATCATGTCGAGCTTCATCGGTGGACCATGGTGAACTCCTTTCCAAGATACGAATCTTCTCTTCCGCCTTCTTGAGATCAACTTCTAGAGAGCCGATCATCGCTGCGAGCACCCAAGACTTGTCACTCATGCTCTTCCGAAGTTCGAAATATCTTTTTCGAATGTTAAAGCTCGTTGCATCCTTCATGTGTAAACTTCAAAGGTGAGTGACTTTCTTAGTCACCTTTACAGTGTTTTATCGAGAGGCCTAAAGGTCGGCGTCAACTCTCTTCAATCTTCTTCTCAATTGGTGGACCTCCTTCTTTAAACCCTTTATCAAAGGCTTGAATGAAA
Organism: Cocos nucifera; assembly: GCA_006176705.1. Lineage (NCBI taxonomy): Eukaryota > Viridiplantae > Streptophyta > Magnoliopsida > Arecales > Arecaceae > Cocos > Cocos nucifera. The sequence continues at coordinate 918,864 of QRFJ01000338.1, read as the reverse complement.
TCCCCTGAGGTAAGGGATTGGCATTGACCGTAGAGAGGAGGTCATGGCCCTGATCAACAGAGATGTTCTAAATCACATACAACGCAAAGTGTAAAGGAAAAGAAGAATTTGTTCTCATTACTTGAAATATGTTTGGTACACTAAAAAAATAAAAAGAAAAAAGAGGGTACATAGATGTTAGAAGTTTAGACCTTAGGTAGCTCGCCCACTAGAGAGGTCGGGACATTCTCAGTCGGCTCCAACCCTTAGGCAGGTTCGGATGCTGCACCTACGGATTTAGGAGCAACCTAGGCATCGGCACGTGAAGGGCCAGCTCTATCCTCTGGCTCTTCTAGGAGGAGATCCAGATCAATATTAGAAAAATTCTCGGTGACTCGCCCCATGCAGACCTGGAATCCTTCCAAGAAGGCTTTCTGGGCAAAGTCTATTTTGATATCCTCCATATCCTTGGAGGACTTGAAGTTCTGCATGGCCCTTTCCATGGCAGCGCTAACCTCCTCTTGTGCCTTTCTTTTCTCCTCCTTTTCTATGGCTAGCTCAGCCCTCAACTTCACCATCTCACCATGCTCCTCTCTTAGTTCATTTTGAAGGTGTTCGACTTTAGATGAATGGATCTCCAAGGCGACCTTTAGAACATCGGCCTCAGTCTGGGCCTTCTTGGCTTCTGTGCAGGCTTCTTTCAGGGCTCTAAAAGCTTTGGCCTGATTTTGGCTTGCTGCTTTGGAGTTGGCAAAAAGGTAGTGTCCCAGCTGCAAAACACACAACAAATCAGAATCATAAAAGATCCTAGTTTCAAAGCTTAATGGGCATGAAGTTAGAGTTAGAAGGAACCACTTACCTCCAGAAAGGCAGCAAATGATTCGTCAAATCTCTCGATGTCGTCCTTCTGGAGCATCCTTTCGATGATGTGGGGAAGGATGCTCCCCTCCATTAGTGCTTGGATGACCACTCGATCACCCAGGGAACCTTGTTCTTGGCCAAGGTCCCCTTCTTCGGAGCTCTTAGCCTTCCACCCGACCTTCTTGCCGATGGCCCTCTTCTTCTTCTTCTCCACGACTTCCTCTTGCCGAACAGGAGCAAGAGGAATGGCCTCATCAGACGAGGTTGGGCTCGACACGGTAGCAGCAAGTTCAAGAGCGAGTACAGACCAAACCAATGTAGCCCGGCTTGACTCTCCAATCCGAGCCTTCTTCTGTGGTTCATCAGAAGAACCTTCCTTCCTTTTGAGGGTCCAGACTCACTTCATCAAATGGTTTTGTTCCTCGGGGGTCATTTTTGCAAAGACAAAATTAGAAGATCAAAAAAATAAATACCATCCAACTAGCTGAATATCACAAACTACCTATCGAGTTAAGAGAACTAAGGTCGAAATTGAACATGATTTGCTCATCCAAGAGTCTAGGGATTGGTGGAGCATCATAGAATTTTAGCTTATTGGCCGAGCTATGATCTTCATTTTCTAGCTCAAGAGCTCGACGAATCGATTTCCTTACCTCACCCCATGGAGGTAGCCTTAGTTCTAGGGTCGGATGGGAAATGAATAACTTCTCCTTCCAGCCTTGAATGGAGGAAGGGGCACCTTTAAGCAGTCCCTTTCTCTCAAACTATGGAGACACATACCACCAATACTTAGTGGTGGGGTGATGTTTAAAGATAAAAAAATTATGGAACAGGGAAATGGTAGGTCGGACACCTGCCATGGTGCACAGGGAGAGAAATCCTATGATAAATCTAAAGAAGTCCGGCACCATGGCAATAAGGGAAATATTGAGAAACCTAAAATAAGTTAGCTATGAAAAAAGGTAAAGGTAATCTAAGCCTGGCTCGAAAGGTTTCAATGTATAGACAGATTCGATCGAAAGGGGGTGAACAGGCTCGGTCGTCAGGTCTAGGGAGTTCAAGCTCATACTCAGGAGGAATTCCAAACCGAATCCTAGCTAAGAAAAGGTCGTCAGGCTGAAGTCTACAAGAAATGGTTGCAGGCACAAAAGGCCGGGCCGATCCCAAGGGTTCGGCCTCCTCAGGAGGTGGGTTCATCAAGCTTAAAGGGGTCGGACTCCCAGAACAAGTCGACCAAGATCCCTCATTAGACATTTAGATCAAGATAAAATCAAGAAATTATCCAAAAAATTAAACAAAAAAAATAAGACATTTAAGCTTCAACAAGAACAGAAAGAACAAGAAAGGAAGAATGCAAAGATAATCTAAAAAGTGTTGGAAAGCTGATCTAATTTGATTGAGAAGAATAAGGAGATGGCAAATGGAGCAAGGATCGAGGGTAAGATACGCCGAAAATCAAAGAAAGCAGCTTAGGCTCTCGCTCGGGACAAAGAAAAAAACCAGAGGGAGGAAAGGAAGATTTTGGAAGTAGAGACTCGGAGGAGGAGGGCAGGCTTAAGTAACCCCTGGAGCCCTAGAGCAGATATGATTGCAGATTTTCTCCAACCGATCTTTGATCGACGCGTGTCCCACTCATCATGGCATAAAGCTTCCAACAGACAGACTCTTAATGGTGTTGTACCTCGAGCAGATTTCTAGTGGGAAATTCGAAAAACATCTCTTTGGGTCACCATGTATATTCGAAGCTCCGATGCCAACCCAATAAAAGCCAAAACATCCCGTACCACCTGAAAGCGAAAAATCCGGTAGGACCGAAACATCCTTCGAACTTTGGCAGTCTCCATCTTACTCCCATCCTTCGAACTTTGAACTTGAAAGTAGGGGGCTAGCGTTGGGGATAAATCCATGCCTACCGAAGTTCGACTAAGATTTCGATCAAATTCCCAGCACTTGCGCATCCAGTTTGGCCGAACTCCTTCCAGATTCTTCCTAATAGTTGGGTTCCTCCAACAGGCGAGTTCCTTCTGGACTCCAACGGGCACACTCCTTCCGGATTCCCCCAATAGATGAACTCCTCTAGTAGCCGAGCTCCTTTCGGACTCCTCCAGCAGGCGCACTCCTTCTGGATTTCCCTAAGAGGCAAACTTTCCTAGCAGCCAAATTCCTCTTGAAATCCTCCAATGGACGAACTCCTTCTAGATTCTTTTCAGTAGTTGGGTTCCTCTATTAGACAAATTCTTCCTCGAATCTCGCCTTTAGAAGAGCTACACGTAGATCTCTCCAGCAAATCTACTTTCTGATTCTAGAAGAGTCTCCCCTCCTACATAAATCTGACCTCAAACACGGCATGAACCGACCCACACCCGAACTATCTTGGAGGAGTTTGAACTCCTCTAGAATTGATATAGCTCAAAGGTTATCACCAACCAACGTCTACTCCTCTGAAGTTTGACTATCAAATCTCAAGCAGACTAAGCACCTCACGATAACAGACACTATCCTCTATAACAAACTCCACGTGGCCCCGAGCAGCCCACTATTCGACAGTTATAGCTATCACCATCAGTTTGTTATAGGTTCTATCTATAAAAGGGACCCTCCAGATATATTTTCTCTAGGCTCTTTTCTCCTTCCCAAAACTCTACTGAATTCTTTCTCGAGCACTTCATTTCTATTGGCTAAAAGAGCTAACTTGATCATTGGAGGGTCTTGCCAGAGCTACCACCCTCGGGCTATGGACAAGGCTTGTTTTGCAAGTCATCGACGGTGATCTCTTCTTCTCTGACTCAAGCATTTCTCCGGTGATGACCAGATTTTGCACCAACACCTCCTTATACTCTTCACTAAGATACCTCTCTTGGCTACTACACCATCGAGCCTCTCTTAGCCCCATGCCTCAAAAAATGTACTATTATAGCACTCTAGCACTTCCTAACTCATCTCGACACCACCTCCTCATAGGTGTCTGGGTCCTCTCTTGCTGTACATAAACCATCCTCCACTTGTATCGTGACTCACCCTAGTGCTCCTGTAGAAGAAACTTGATCCAAGATCAGCCATCTAGTCCTAACCTACTGGATCTCCATGGATCATCCATCTCCATCACCTCCAAGGCTTCGTAAATCCATGCTCTGATCGAACAGTTGAATGCATCTCCGACTACTTCTCCCGCCTTCCTACAACCGAAGGATGTATAGTCATTTCTTCAGCTTTCCTTTGACCATTATCCCTTGGAAATCCTCTTTTCATCTGCCAAACAACCCCACACTGTCCATCTTCCTAGAGAACTCTATCACCCATCATACATTTCAGTCTCTCCAACCAAGACCAATTAGAAAATCATGCATCCAAATCCTTCCACCCTAGGAAAACCCTTCTCATTAATCCTCTCAGCCTCCACCTTCAATCCGCTACTCCCGATTGTCGAAACCATAGTAATAACAAAGGTAGATCCAAGACATACCATAGAATATTTGTGCAGATTTCTAATTTTACCTTGAATGACTTCTTCTTCGCTTCCATGTACCATCAGGCTCTAACACCAAATTATAAGAATCTGATATCACTTTGATTCCATATTGCAAAAGCTCTTGATCTTTAGCATGGACCTGAGGAAACCTTTGACATTCTTTAAGAATAGCAAACCACCAATTTACCAATCTAGATCTATGATGGGGCGCCTCCCTCCTTGGGCTTGAGGAAGGCACCCCCTTGGGGCGACAACTTTAGAGAGAAGAGAAAAGAGAGATTGAGAGAGAAAAGATCTATATTTCAATCCATATTATAAAACTCCAATACATCCTATGTATTTATACATAGATATTAGGCCCAACCAAAAAACTCTCTTGGCTAACACAATACATGAAAGTACTCACCGAGCCCATGTACACCCATATCTCTCATGCTCTCATCCTTTGGATCTAAACTCGATCCATATATGTGTTAGCCACCTTAAGATCTTATTGGACTTGGCCTTAAGATCCTAAATAGAAAACCCCATTTAGTTATGTTTGCCACTATCGAGCTAGCTCTCTTAGGAGCCGAGCCGCTCGGCTACATCTCATCCGAACCCTGTCTTCTGTCTGCTTGAGACAATCGACTCGACTGCGCCCTGAGCTGGCTTGATCTCAGCCTAAGCTGGCTCGACTGCATTTTTGAGCTGGCTCGCCTATGTGTTAGCCCCTATCTTGGCTGATTCTTTTTCTTGGCTTTGGTTTTTTGCTCCACTTTGTGTCTCAGATCTCCAAAGCACCTACCAAGCTCCTCAAGATTCCCACACCAAAACCTTAAGTCCCATATAGGGTAACACGTCGTCTTCATCCTAGGATAACTCTTGTCCTAGCCTTGAACTCACACCCATCCTAGTCTCCCGGAGCCAACACACTGGCTCCTCCTGTGGCCTTCCAAGGCTTGGAAGCACCATAAATCCTAACAATTCAGACTCGAAGTTAGAAAATAGATAAGAAAATCCATTAAGATTCTTCGATCAGATTGAGGAGGTGAATACCTTAGTCAGAAATTTTTAGACTATCTTAAGGATAATGGCATAGTTTCATAATGGACTCCACCTAGAATATCTCAACTAAATGAGATTTCAGAATGAAAAAATTGGATCCTTTTAGATATTGTTCAATCCATGATGAGCTTCATGGACCTCCCAGAGTTTCTTTGGGGACATAATCTAATGATTGCTATATATTTACTAAATAGGGTTTCTTTTAAAACCATTCCTACCACACCGTATGAGACATGACATGATAAGAAATCAAGTCTAAGTTACCTCAGAATTTGGGATTATCTAGCTCATGTCAAGAGATAGCAGGCAGACAAATTAGAATCTAGGTCTTTTAGAGCTCGGTTCATGGGATATCCTAAAGAGTCATTGGGATATTATTTCTATCTTTCAGAAGACCATAATGTGATTATGAGTCGACATACCATTTTTCTTGAAAAATAATTCATTTAAGACAGTGGCATCAAAAGATAGATCAGGCTTAAGGAGAATGTCTTCCAAGAGCAACAAGCTAAGGAATCTATGGAACCCAATCGGATTAAGCCAGTCCAAACACTACCTCCTCTATCTTAAAAATCAACTAGAATTTCCCGTCCTCCTAAAAGGTTCTTAGTTACAATTTCAAAGGATGTAGAGAAAATATTCCTCATGAAAAATGGGGGTTCATGGTGATGATCCCAAAACTTATAATGAGGCGATATCAGATATCAACTCCAAGAAACAGTTAGAGGCAATGAGGTTAGAAATTGACTCAATGTGCTCAAACTAAGTCTGGACCTTGGTAGATCCACTTGATGGTATAGTATCTATTGGGTGTAAATAGATTTTCAAGAGAAAGATATGTGCTGATGGGAATGTAGAGATATTCAAAACCAGGCTTGTAGTGAAAGGGTATAGTCAATGTGAAGACATTGACTATTAAGATACCTTTTTGTCAGTAGCCATGCTTAAATCCATCCACACATTGCTTGCTATTACAATCTATTTTGATTATGAAATTTGGCTGATGGTCGTGAAAAAGGCATTCTTAAATGGATATTTTGAAGAAGATATCTATATGGATCAGCTGCTTGGTTTTACATCCAATGATGGTGATCACAAGGTGTATAAGTTGCAAAGGTCCATATATGGACTTAAGCAAGCATTTCAAAGCTGGAATGCTCATTTCAATAAGATGATCAAATCATTTTGTTTCATCATAAAAGAGGAGGAGCCATGTATTTTCAAAAAGATCGGTAAGAGCATTGTTGTCTTTCTCGTATTGTATATGGATGATATCTTCCTAATTGGGAATGATTTTCCTATGTTGACCATGATTAAAATATGGTTGTCTAAAGAGTTCTCTATGAAAGACCTAGGAGTTATTCTTGAAACTAAGGTCTATAAAGATAGACCGAATAGGATGCTAGGACTTTCACAGAAGATATACATAGAGGAGGTGCTAAAGTGGTTTAGTATGGAAAACTCTAGAAGAAGTCTAGTACCCTTTAGACATAGCATTCATCTCTCCAAGAAGATATGCCCTAGCATACCTGAGGAGATTGAATGCATGAGCAAGATCCCTTATGCTTTGGCAATAGGGAGTCTCATGTATGCCATGCTATATACACGATCTGATATTGCCCATGCTGTGAGTGTCATGAGAAGGTATCAGTCGAATCTAGGCAAAGAGCACTGGACTTCTATAAAATGTATCCTTAAGTACTTGAGAAGGACTAAAGATCCAAGGATATATAGACTTGGATTTTATGTCCGACATAGATGATCGACAGTCGACATCTGAAAGTCTATTTGTGTGCAATGGTGGTGCTATTAGCTGAAAGAGTTTTAAGCAAATGATGATAGCAGACTCCACCATGGAAGTAGAATACATCGCTGCATCGAAAGCTATGAAGGAGTCATTCTGGTATAAAAAGTTTGCCATAGAGCTTGGAGTGATGCCATCGGATGCCATCCCTCTATACTATGATAATAATGGTGCCATAGCCCTTGCTAAGGAGCCGAGGTCTCACCAGAAATCCAAGCACATCGAGTAGTGATTCCACCTGATCTACGATTATCTCGAGAATAGATACGTTAAGGTCAAGAAAGTCGATACCGCAAATAATGCGGCTAATCCACTAATGAAACCATCAGGACAGTAGAAGATTGAAGCCCATCTTGAGAAGATGGAACTTAGATTTGTGGCTAGCTTTAGATCAAGTGGAAGTTTGTTAGATGTGTGCTCTAGAAGCCAGATTGGCTAAACACTAGTAATACTCTTATAGGGGCAATTTCATAATTTTGACTATAAATTAATAAAAAACTATTTTCTATCATAGTGGGTGTACTTAAAGTATCTGTAATACATTCTATGAGTTAATGGTAATGATAATTCATATTTTCAAGAGTTGAAAATTTAAGACATGAATTTTCATAATTTGCTCCTGACCATAGGATCATCACGAAGATGGTGATCGATCTAGAAGGTTGGTGTATGATCACTTTCTTAGGATAGATGAGTCTCAAGTCTATGGTATGAAGACACCAGAGCGAGAGCATAGGTACTCGTTAGAGAATGAGGGTACTAAGCATGACCACCTGAAGCAGTCATAAGGGAGTCTACCTTCTTGACGATGACTGGCTCGATGTGGTGGTGTATCTAGTTCTTTGACTTGAGGTACATCGGTAGTTTACCTTAAGGGTGTTATAGTTCAACTACACCATAACTCGATCTTCTAGCCATTCGGAATCCTGAGGTTTATGTTGGCTATAGCATGTTTATTGTAGGAATTGGATTGCACCAATAGGAGATCTATCTACCTCGATAGATGAGGACTTGTCCTATGATGATCATGAGATCGAGTTCTTAAGCTCATGGCCATGGCCATATGAAGATGATAGAAATAGTTTCTATTAGAATTTCACATCAGACTCGAATTGAATGATTAATCTATATGATGGATGTTGGGTTTGACGAGTTCACCTTAACCCTTATCCTATTGGGGCTCAAGAAAGAAGAACCCAATCACACAGGTAGCTACATTGAGAGGTTCGCTTTCAATTTTGATGGTCTGCCACCATATACTGCTATGTATCATTGGTGGATTTTGGAAGCAATTAGAATGATCTTGATGATCGATCATTCTTATTGTGTGAATCAGAAAAGTTTTGATCCATCGAAAGATGTTTCGATGATGTCGATGACAGAGATCATGACATATCTCATTACCATATGAAATTGAACCTAACTGAATCATACAAATAAGGATTTGGATCTGGATGTGATCAATTGGGCTAACATAGTTCAATTGATTTGAATTTGATCAAATAAGGTGCAAGAAAATCATGCTAGCACACGATTGAGCTTGACATTCTCCTTCTGTATTTTTTTTGATCTATCTTGATTGAGTCAAATTTGATTTGACCCATTTTTGAATTGTAAATGTGTTTATTTTTATCTGACTAAAACTTATCCAGGTCAAATTAATTCTAGAAATAAATCTATTCTGAAATACAATTGGACTAGGGTCAATATTGACCCAATTGAGAGAATTTAGGGTCATAAGATCAGAGCCTTCTAAAAAAATTTTTAAGAACTCTTTTCCTCTAATTTTTGGATATGTGATAGGGCTCGAGTCATTCTTTAGGTATGCCAAATTTGGTGATTTTTGGAGGTACCTAGATTGGGTTAAGATAGAGTTTGATTTGAATCAAACTCTTAAGGGAAGAGTCCTAGGTGCCATGGACTCTTCCTTATCCCTTCATGCCGCCACCTTTGGAGATATTTCTGGTTAACTAAACCTGATAGAAATTAGGTTGGGGACATGGGCTATCAGCTCTAGAGTCCTAAGTTATCAAGCAATTTGATTGCTTGATGAAATGGGACTCTAAGGTAGCGCAGGAGTCTATTTAAAAACCCTGTGCCCTAGGACTTTAATCCTTTGATCACCACGTCCATATGCTACAACCATAAACCTCCTCCATGTCCACACCAGAGTTGGTGGGGTTTTCAACCATCAAAAATTGAGAAAAGCTAAAGATAAAACAAGACAGGATGATCTAGATCAAGAGATAGGATGCTGCCTTCAAAGTTTATTTGAAGGCTTCACAAATCAGATCCAGATCTAATCTTTCGAGATTAGATCTACAAGAAGAGTGCATCCAGATCCTACCCAAGTGAACTTTGATAGAGGTCAGGCAATTGCGTAGCTACATCTAGAACTCCGGGTGACAACAGATCATCGGTAGGGTAAAAGCTGTTTACCCAACCAAGATAAAAAAAATTAAATCAGATTTAATTTTAATTGATAGTTTTAATATCAGATCTATAGGATCAGATCCAAGATGTCTTAGATCTGATTAAGATTTTTAGAAAATTTTTTGAAATGTTCCTTCATATCCAATTAGATCAAAACGATCCTATGGTGGAAAATTGGATTTTTTCTTCAACATCCTATAGATTTTGCCCCTTTACATGGATCAACCAGTGTCCATACACTGTTGACCTTCATTAACTCCATTTCAAATTTCATGGCTTCTAGCCACTTATTAGAGTTGGACCTCTGCATGGAATCCATGTAGATGATCAGATCCTCGTCGTTCTCATCATTTTCAATAGTATCTCCATCCTAGACCAAGAAATCATAGTATCTATCTAGCTGATACGGTACTCTACCAGATCTTCTTAAGGATGCTTTTATAATAGGCTCTAGGTTTGATCTTATCAAATCTAGTTCTGTAGATTTTTTAGAATGTGCCAGTTCTTCTACCTATCAAACTTCACCAAGTTCAACTTTAGAGGCAGTAGTAGTTCCTTCCTTAAGAAACTTTTTTTTCAAAAAAACTATCCTATTGCTGATGAATAACTTTTATTCTTTAGCAAGGTAGAACTAGTATCCTCTAGTTTTCTTAGGATACCCTATGAACAAGCACCTATCAACCCAAGATCTAAGCTTATCTGTCTGCAAATGTTTGATATAAGCCAGACAATCCCAAACTCTAAGGTGAAAGATTGTCGGCTTATGCCTAATTCATATCTTATATGGAGTCTTTACAATAGATTTGCTTCAAACATTGTTCAGAACAAAACAAGTAATCTCAAGTGCATAACCCCAAAAACAATCGACAGACTTGCAAACCACATCATGGATCAAACCATGTCCAACAAGATTCGATTCCTTCTTTCTGATATCCCATTATGCTGTAGTATTTTAGGAGGGATCCATTAAGAAAGAATCTCATTTTCTTTTAGACATATCAAAAACTCATTGAAAAGATATTCACCTTCTTGATCTGCTCGAAGAGTTTTAATACTCTTTCCAAGTTATTTTTCTACCTCATTATGATGTCATTTGAACATTTCAAATGAATTGGATTTATTCTTCATAATATAGACATACTCATACCTAGATTGGTCATCATTAAAAGTAATAAAGATGTAATACCCGCCTCTAGCATGCGTGTTCATAGGTCCACATACATCAATATGTATTAGACCCAGAACATTACTAGCCCGTTCATCCTTTCTAATAAAGGATGACTTAGTCATCTTATCAAGAAGACAGGACTCATAGATCATCAATGATTCATAATCATTGATCTTGAGGATTCTTTTCTTGACTAACCTATTTATCATATTCTTATTTATATAACCGAGCCAACAGTGCCAAAGATAGGCATCGGTGATATTATCTAGTTTTGGATGTTTGTTAGACATGTACATTATACTAATAGGCTATGATAAAATATAAATATCATTTCTTAATTATCTTCACATTATTGTCACACCATTCATAATGATATCATAATAATTTTTCTATATTGATAAATAATAACCATCTTAGGTCAAAAGTCCTATAGATATTATATTCATCATAAAAGATGGACAACAGTGACAATCACTTAAAATGATATTATATATTTTGAAAACAAGCTTAATAATTTATAATGCTAGGACTGAAACATTACTTCCATCTCCAACATTTAGGAATCCTTCATCGTTCTTAAACTTTCTACCAACTTGAAGTCTGTGTAATGAATTGCATATATGAATTGGACTTCGATATCCAATACCCAGGTAGTAGTATAATAAATAGAAAAATTACAAAAAATTATCATATAATAATCTATTAGAAAAAGTGTCCTAAAGCCAATCATCTAAGTTGTAGATTATTGAAATTAGTATATAAATTATCAAAAAATAATAGTTATTTGGCTTATTCATCATAAAAGTTTTATCTTTCTTAAATAAACTCTTAAGTTATGATGAAGTCTTTAGAACCATACTTAATCGATAAAAAAAAATTTATTAGATGGTTTTTAAATTATTCATAATCAAATGGTAAGTTATTAATAAGGACGATAACTTATTAAGTGTAGATTGTTGTATGTCATATGTGTTGGTTGTTCTCTAAATTTTTAATTACTTATGAACCATTCATGTTAAGCAAGTCTTACAAAAGGATGTACGAACCATCTATGTTAAGCAGATCTTACAAAAGCATAAGTATAATTACATAAGGATATTAAGAATGAATATTAAGAGACATAATTTTGGATCGCTCATATATAGTTTTGGATCACTCATATACGTACATTTTGAATTTTACAATCACCACTATACAATCGATCAAAGTAGTAGCGAAGATTATTTATCTAGAACATCACCTTATAATCGAATATCGTTTGACTTTTTGATCACACATTTTTTATTTAATGACCAAAATCATCCCACGCTAAATTGACCATGATAATGATGTCCGATTGAGTTAAAATTTTGATAGTATGCTATAAATATCACCGAGATTATTCTTGCAAGTTTTTGAATTCATCAATGATCTTTATCTAAAAATTAATTATACGATCGTTCGTGGCCATCAAAATTAAATTTTTTTAATCGACATAGCTAGAATTACTAGCTTGAGGCAAACTTTTATGACAATACTCTAATGATAATTATTTTGATAATGAACGATGAAGATGGACTTCTAAATTCTAAAATTATACCTAAAAATTAATTAGATAATGATAAATTATTTATAAAAAAAAATTAATAAAAATATAAAATATTTGTCGATGTTAGCGTAGGCAATAAGCTAATTATGTACACAATCAATTAACATAGATAATTTGGTCATTTCCTATGTTTATTTAACATCGATAAATAATTTATAAAAAAATTATAAAAAAATATTTATTGATGCAAATTTAGCGGTAAATTATTTATGAAATCTAAAAAATTAATAAGAAAGAAAAATATTTATTGATGTTATAATAGCGTAGGTAATAAGCATAATTACTTGTGCAAATAGTTAACGTAGGTAATTTAGATTATTTTTTATTCTAATTTAACATCGATAAATTTTTTACAAAAATAAAAAAATTTATAAAAAAATATTTGCCGATGTTAACTAAGCGTAGGTAACAAGCTTAATTACCAACATTATAAGGAAACATACGTAATTATTTTTAGTATCGATAAATATTTATCAAAAAATAAAAATTAAATGCATCCATTATTGATGATTTAGTCTAAATACCGACATAAATTTTACATCGATAATTATATTTTTTTGATATTTACATTTTTGCATCGCTAATTATTCTATTTGCCTACGCAAAACATTGCATAGGTAAATTTTGCATCAGTAAAACCTATGTTTCTTGTAGTGGGTATTGACTATGATAAGATATTTTCTCCTGTAGTAATGCTCAAATTCATTTGGATTATATTTGCAATAGCTGTCCATTTGGACTATGAATCTGGTAAATGAATGTGAAGACAGCTTTCCTAAATAGAGAGCTAGAAGAAGAGGTGTATATGATACAACTTGAAGAATTCACATCCGCAAATGAGTTCAAGGTGTGCAAGCTTTAGAGATCTATTTATCGATTGAAGCAAGCATCTTGGAGTAGGAACATACTTTTGATAAGGTGATCAAAATGCATAGTTTTGTTAAGAATGGAGAAGAGCCCTATATATACAAGTGGTCAAATGGTCCAATAGTGGTATTCCTTATGTTGTATGTAGATGACATTCTCTTAATCGAGAATTACGTTCCTACACTATAAGAAATAAAAGTCTGGCTGTCATCTTAGTTCTCCATAAAGAATTTGAAAGAAGCATCCTACATCTTAGGGATGAAGATCTATAGGAATAGATCTAAGAGGATGCTTGGGTTGTCCCAGTCTATGTACATAGAAATTATGCTAAAGTATTTCAAAATGGAGAATTCTAAGAAGGAGGTCATGGAATTTTTCTTTCTAAGAAAGGTTATTGGATAACTTCTAAAGAGAGAGAGCGTATGAGTAGAATTCCATATGCTTCGACAATGGGATCTATCATGTATGCCATGATATGTATGAGACTAGATGTGATATACTTACTAGGAGTAGTGAGTAGATACCAATTTGATCTAGGAAAGAACCTCAGAAAGGTTGTAGAAACCATCCTTAAATATTTAAGAAATACTAAGAACCAGTGGTTGATTTATGATGAGACGGATTTGAAACTGGTGGAATTTATAAACTTTAATTTTCAATCTGATCATCATGATAGCAAAAATGTATTGAGTTATATGTTTATCCTTAATGGTGGAGCTATCTGCTAGAAAAGTTCTAAGCAGCATACTATGACAGACTCAATTTTTGAGGTGGAGTATATCCCAGCATCCAATGCTACAAAAAAAGTTGTGTGGCTTAAAAGATTCATCACCGAGCTTGAAGTAGCATTCTCTCTTGATGATCCAGTCCTGCTCTACTTTGACAGCACTAGAGCCATTGCTCAGACGAAAAAATTGAAGGCACATTAGCAGATGAAGCATATTCTACGTTGCTACCATCTTATCTAGAAGATCATGGATCGAGATGACATCGACCTTCAAAAGATCGATGGAAAGAAGAACCTAGTAGATCCATTCACTAAAGCCCTGGTGGTAAAGAAATTTGATAACCACAAGTCGAAGATGGATATAAGATACTATACCGAGTGGCTTTAAGGCAAGTGAGAGTTGTTAAAAAATGTATTCCAAAACCAATAATCAATCAATTGATAGTTGAGCTCATCTTATAAATATAAATAATTTATTATGAATAAAATATTTATTCTAATTTTTTCATCATAAATATATATATTCTTTTTAGAACTCATGTATTGTGATGAAATCCTTAGGACTATTTAAATTCGATAAGGAGAGCATTTGTCATTTAGTTTTTAAAAGTGTTAATGATCAAATGATACATTGTTACTTAAGACGACAGCATTTATCGAGTGTAGGTCATTGTATGCCATATGAGTTGATCGTCCTCTTAAACAAGAAGTGTGGAGATACTGATATGGCATGTAGATGAGATATAGGGATACATCATCATAGAACGCGACCAACATCGAAGCATTTTGCTATTAAGAATTACTCCAATGGGATATGGATATAAGTATCCCTCCGACCTGAGATTACCATGGTGACTTGCAAGTAACTCACTATGCTTTCTATCGAACTATCTAAATTTTTAATTTAATAATGAAAGATTTTTGGATACAGTTAAATATCTATAAAATTTATGTGTGATCAAGATGGGATTGACTACTCCAAGAGTTTGGAGATAATGCATCACTATATTTTAATTTAGCAAAACCTTGCCAGAGTAATTCATGTAATAGATTTGATATTTTGAAATACAATGTGAATGACTTATTCAGGATTGATAGTTAAACCCTAAGTTGTCCTTTGAGCATTTAGGATCAAGATTATATGGTAACCATATTCACATGGATTCTAGAATATTGCTTTATATACATTCAACCTATCCGACTGTCGAGTGCCACTACTAGATGGTCACTTCGATTAGTATGAAAATTTATTTTTATGCTACCAACATAGGTTCAAGCCTATGGGGTCACATATGTTAGAGATTTTGATTTGATCGGATGGTTAATCAATGATTATGAATCATTCTAGGATTAAACAATCAATACGATTGATGTTTGATCTACTATAAATATTATAGGAGGATTAATTAGCAATTGGATTTCCAATTGGCTCAATTTGATTGAGCATTAGGGCTGAGATTGAGTCTAATTGAATGAGATTCAATTAAGTTTGGTTTGGACTTGATTAGGTTAAGTCTAATTAATTTATGGAATAAGCCAATTGCAAAGGAGATCAATTCCCTATTCTATTAGGACTTATGTACACCTAATTTTTAATTAGACTAGAATTTAAACCAGAATTAAATATGATTCAATCTAATTTAAATGGGCTCCTAGCTAGATTAGGATTACTCCTAATTAGGTTGCACCAATCCTAATTTAATTAGGCTTAAAATATTGGTTTGACCAAAGAATTCTTGAGAGCTCGTTTGATTGGGACTCTTTTCCTTCTCCTTTCACCACCTCATCCCATGCCCATGCCCTTCTCCAGATGTTATGTCTGAGTTTTCTCATGCCCATGAGGTCCCATGCATGCCCCTCTATCCTTCTTTTATTTTGTTTGTAAATTAGTTTTGGACTAGGTCAAAACAAGCAAGTTGTTTTGACCTAGAACTCTATTTGATAGAGTTTATGATTCCCAAAACTCTATCCATTGTGAGGCACCAATTATAATTAAATTTGATCTGATTTTGGTGCTGGAAAGGAAGGCTTTTTGCATGGATTTCAGGTATCCCATGTCCAAATAAGGAATGTGGCCTCTAAGAGTTAGGCGCCCCCTACAAAACCTCCCTTTGGACATGCCTTTTAGGTATTTGACCTAGAGAATGACTCTTCCATATCTCCCTCTATAAGTAAAGGTTGGGTGTGATATTTTAATGAGAGTTTCACCATGGGATTATCTCTTGGGCATGAAAAATTGAGGTGAAACACCATTGGGGCATGGGGTTTCTTTTAGACACAACATTGTGTGTCTTGGTTAGAGAAAAGAAAGAGAGAAGAAGGATTCTTCTCTAGGGTTTTCTTCGATAAACTTTTGATAGAAAAGTGAAGAAGATCTTCTCTCTTGTGTCCTCCTCATCATCTTCATTCCTTGGAAGGTCCAAGAAATCAGAAGAAAGAAATCAAAAATCAACCATCAAGGAGGGATCTGCAAGGTGCCAGCACATTAGTAGATTTTCAATCATTGGACCTCCGATCTATGTCAAAGCCTCATGTGGACAATCCATAGAGGTTGGATGATCTATGTGGCTTGAAGCAATAACCTTAACCTCAAAAATAGCAAATGGTGCTCTCAAACCATGATAAGGTATAGGGATATGATCTCTATAGCATTCTAGATTAAATCTAGATTTAATTATGTGTTGATATGATCATTACCTTTCCTTTGGTTATTTATATTTTTTTAGATTTAATACATGCATGTATCATGTCATAGGATCTTAGATCTAGATGTTTTTACATATTTTAGTAGATTAATATGATTAATCTAAGATTTGTGCTATGTTTATTTTGAAAAAGTTTCAAAATAGATGCATGTAACCATAGATGTTTTCCATCACTCTCCTGGATCAGACTGGTATCTAGTCATTATCCCTAGTGATTATATCATATCTAATCTCGTACATGTCATGGTGTACATAATATAATCCACTATCGAGGCATATGATATTCTACTCATATACTCTCTCTCTTAAGGTGTTGTCGAATAATCCCTCTTTGAGAGAGAAATTTCATGGCCTATCGGAAGAAAACCCTTCTCAAAATTCTTCATGTTGAACTATTTCAGCACAGTATCTATGTACATGAACTGAAATAATCCAAGCAATCTTTTAGATTTATCTCTTTAGATTTTCATCCCTAGGATATAGGATGCTTCTTCCAAGTTTTTCATGGAGAACTGAGATGATAGCCAAACCTTTAGTCCCTATAATGCAGGAACATCATTCCTGATTAAGAGAATGTCATCTACATACAATATAAGAAATATAATTATAAAATTATTAGCTTATTTATAAATGCAGGGTTTCTTTTCATTCTTAACGAAGCCATATGTTCTGATAGTTCATCAAAATACATGTTCCAACTTCAAGATGCCTGCTTCAATCCATAAATGGATCTATAAAGCTTGCATATTTTAGACTCATATATAGATGTGAATTCTTTAGGCTGTATCATATACACATCTTCTTTCAGCTTTCTATTTAGAAATGCTGTCTTTACATTCATCTGCCAAATTTCATAATCCGGATGGGCACCTATCGCAAGCATAATTCGAATGGATTTGAGCATTACCATAGGAGAGAACATCTCGTCAAAGTCAATACCATAACATTGACGATATCCCTTGGCAACCAGATGAGTTTTATAGATCTTCATATTTTCGTCTATGCCTTTTTTTTTTGAAGATCCACTTACTGTAGATGTGTGCCCTAGAAGCCAGATTGGCTAAACACTTGTAATACACTTCTAGGGATAATTTTATAATTTTGACTATAAATTACTAAAAGGATTATTTTCTATCATAGTATGTATTTAAAGTGCCTGTGATACATCCTATTAGTTAATGGTAATGATAATTCATATTTTCAAGTGTTAAAAATTTAAGACATGAATTTTCATAATTAACTCATAAATTGCTCCTGACCATAGGATCATCACAAGAATGGTGATCGATCCAGAAAGTTGGTGTACGATCGCTTTCTTAGGATAGATAATTCTTGATTTTACTGTGTGGAGACACCAGAGTAAGAGTACAGATACTCGTTAGAGAACGAGGGCACTGAGCATGACTACCTCAAGCTGTCATAAGGGAGTCTACCTTCCCAAGGATGACTAGCTTGATGCTATAATGGTGTATCAGATTCTTGGACCTGAGATGCATTGATAGTTTACCTTGAGGATGTTATAGTTGACTACACCATAACTCGGTCTCCTAGCCATTTGGAATCCTGAGGAGTATGTTGGCTATAGCATGTTCATTGTAGGAATTGGATTGCACTAATAGGTACCTCAGTAGATGAGGAGTAGCCCTATGATGATCATGAGATCGAGTTCTTAAGACCACGGTGATAGTAGTGTGAAGATGATAGAAAGAGTTTCTATTAGGATTTCACATCAGACTCGAATCGAATGATTAATTCATATGATGAATATTGGGTTTGACGAGTTCACCTTAACCCTAATTCTGTTGGGGCTCAAGATAGAAGAACCCAATTACATATAGATAGCTGCACTAAGAGGTTCTTTCAATTTTGATGGCCTACCACCATATACTACTAGGTGTCACTAGTGGATTTTGAGAGCAATTAGAATGATCTTGATGATTGATCATTCTAATTATGCAAATCAGAAAAGTTTTGCTCGATCAAAAGATGTTTCAATGATGTCGATGATAGAGATCATGATATATCTCATTACCATACAGAGCTGAATCTAACTGGATCATACAAATAAGGGTTTAGATTTGGATGTGATTAATTGGGCTAATACAATTTGATTGATTTGGATTTAATCAAATCAGGTTCAAGAAAATCATTCTAGCATACGATTGAGCCCGGCATTCTCCTTTTGTAGTTTTTCTGATCTATCTTGATTGAGTCAAATTTGATTTGACTCATCTCTAGATTATAAATGGATTTATTTTCATCTGGCTAGAACTTATCTAGGTTAGATTAATTCTAGAAATAAATCCATTCTGAAATGCAATTGGATTAGTGTCAATAGTTGACCCAATTGAGAGAATTGAGAGTCATAGGATCAGAGCCTTCTAAAAATTTTTTTAGAAACTCTTTCCCTCTAATTTTTGGATATATGATAGGGCTCGAGCTATGATTCAGGTGTTCCAAATTTGATGATATTTGGAGGTTCCTAGATTGGGTTAAGATATAGTTTGATTTGGATCAAACTCTTGAGGGAAGACTCCTAGGCGCCCTAGACTCTTCCTTATCCCTTCATGCCACCACCTTTGGAGATGTTTTTGATCGACCAAACCTGATAGAAATCAGGTTGGGGACATGGGCTATTAGCTCTAGAGTCCTAAGTTATCAAACAATTTGATTGCTTGATGAAATGAGACTCTAAGGTGGTGCAGGAGTCTATGTAAAGATCCTGCACCCAAGGGCTTTAATCCTTTGATCACCATGCCCATATGCTACCGCCATAAACCTCCTCCATGCCCTATCTAGAGCTCCTCCCTCTCTTCTCCACGTTCACACCAGAGTTGGTAAGATTTTCAGCCATCAAAAGTTGAGAAAAGCTGAAGATAAAACAAGACAGGGCGTTCTAGATCAAGAGATAGGGTGCTGCTTTCAAAGTTTGTTTGAAGGCTTCACAAATCTAATCTTTTGAGATTAGATCTACAAGGAGATCACATCTAGATCTTGCCCAAGTAGACTCTGGTAAAGGCTAGGCAATTGCATGGCTACATCTGGAACTCTGGGTGACAATAGATCATCGATAGGACAAAAGCTATTTACCTAACCAAGGTAAGAAAATTAAATCAGATTTAATTTTAATTTTTAGTTTTACTATCAAATATATAGGATTAGATCTGAGATATCTTAGATATAATTAAAATTTTTAAAAAATATTTAAAATATCTTTTCAAATCCAATCAGATCTAAACAATCCTATGGTGGAAAATAGGATTTTTTCTTTAACTTGTATTAGAGCTACGTTAGCAGTTCTTCAAATCTATTTTAGATTTAATTTTATTTTTATTTATAATTTAATATAAAAAAATTTTAAATATCACATCAGATATGACTAGATCTAAAATTAAAAAATTAAAAATTAAATAATTTATGTCTATAATGTATGAGATGCATGACTAGACTAGGTATAGAATAGTTCTATGTGTAGTCTAGTATAATCATATTTTAATTTAATTAAATATAACTTTAGATTTATTTTATTTTATTTTATATTATCAATATTTTAATCAAATCTAAAAAATAAAAAATTAATTTTTAATTTTTAATTTATTTATATGAGATATGAAAGATGCATGTTTAGACTAGTTGTAGAATAGTTCTATGAACTATCTAGAATAGTTTTATTTTGATGTGATTGATTTAATTTTATTTTTTAGATATTATATGTGATATATCAGATTTGAAATCATGCATGTTTAGTTAAGTTATGGTACATAAGATGTATGCAAGGCATGTATAGGTTAGATCATTAATTATATATGTGATATATGATTTAGATCTAACTTGTTTTGTAGTACAAAATATATTTCTAATTAAAGCATTTTCCTTGGCCATCCGATCAAAAGAACAAAGTAGGATTTAAAGGCTCTCTCTCCTTCCTTTCGATGGAATGTTCTTATGGCATGTAAGGGTGCTGCATATTCGTCCTTAATCAGAAATTAGAACTTATTTTTCTACAAAACCCTAGATCTTAAAATCTTAGGATTTTGATATATATTTTTGTTCATAAATCTAAACTTAATTAAGATTATGAAATCAATTAGATCTAAAAATTATGAATTTTTAGATCTAAAATACCTTCATAAAATTGGGTTTGGGCTTGGGTAGCTTAATTAGGTTTAGTGATTGATCAAACCAAATCAAGAGTTGGTTAGATGGGATAAAGAGTGCTTAAAATTAACTAGCCCAATAGGATTAAGTCTGAGTCAAGGTTGACTCACATTCATATATGGTTGATCAAGTCAAGATCTAATTTGGCTCCAATTCGAGCTTGGATTATAGTCTAATTCGATTGGTTCTAATTCGATAATTTGGTATCTAAGATAAGTCTGATAGATACGACCATCTAATTTTTAATTGAGAGCTACTCGACCTGAATGCATTCTTGTCGAGTTAATGGCATATCCGTTCTATCGATCTTACTTACCTGGCCATTCGTGTCAATCGAGTATTGATTATAGGTGGCTAACAATTCGAGCTAACCCATGTCACTAGGTTAGTCATAATTATTATGACTAAGTCAAGTCAAGTTTAAAGAGACCTAAATCAAATCTCCCTAAGAAAATATTAAGTCATAGATCTTCAACCATTGTAGATGTGCGGGCCCTTCCCAGGGTTGATTGTTCTCGACTGGATATAGTGGTTCAGTTGCATCGAAAAGATGCAACCATATCTATTAGGCATTGGATGCTATAGGTTGGAGGATGGATTGGGCTCAATATTTTTGATATGATGAGGGATTCAATTAGAAATCCAATTTATGCAAATGGTGGGTCTGACTGAACTAAGGAGTGGAGCAATATTTTGGGCATGGTGAGCTTCATGAATTAGAGACTAGATTTGGGTGCACCATGATTAGAGAATCAATGGACAAGAGTTGTCTACTTATCGATTGACCCATCATCAATAACTGTTAGGTGAGGTGGTGAGCCAGTCGGTGAGACTACACCATCCACTAGAAATCAATTGATCATGAAGATTTTTGCATCTCTGCCAAGGAATATAGGGATCCGAGTAAACAGTGAGAGCCTAATTTATTTAAAAATATAATTTTTAAATAAATTAGTTAAATCTAATTACAAAAATCTAACTAAAAATTTTGACTCTCTACAGAAAAATATTTGCATCCAATCCACTAGCCCATATCCTAGATACTCATAGACTGACCGGACCCAACTACAAGGATTGGGTTTGAAACTTCAAAATTATTTTGGATTTTGAGAAGTTGACTCATGCGTTGGAATAGGATCCTCCCACTTTACTAGCCCATTCATTCATTGAGTAGAGAGCATCTCTGGAAAAATGGATGGATGAAGATAATAAAGCTAGGTATTGCATGTTGGGCTCAATCTCTAATGAGCTCCAACACCAACATGAAGACATAAAGACTAGCTGCCAAATATTGGCTCACCTACAAGAGTTATTTGGTGAACAGAGTCGCGCAGCCAAATATCGTCACTAGGAGAATTTTTAAGACTCAGATGCATGATGGAAAGTCGGTCCAAGATCATTGTCTGATGATGATTAAGAACTTAGAAAAGCTTGAGAAGCTTGGTGTCAAGTTAGATCAGGATCTGCAGATTGATATAATTCTACAGCTCTTGACTGACATATATGGGCAGTTTATCATGAACTACCATATGCATAAACTGCAAAAATACCTTGGTTGAGCTTATGAACATGCTGGTCATTGCTGAGCTTTTCATGCTAAAGGTTCAGTACTTGCTGTGGAGCGGACTTCTTCCAAGAGAAAGTTTTTTGGAAAGAAGAAGAAAACTGTGAAGAAGCAAAAAATTGAAAGTGAAAAGAAGAAGAAGGGAGAGCCGAAGAAGAAGGCCGCTGACAAGAAAAATAATTTTATTACAACATAGATAGTCATTAAAAGTGGAACTGCCCTCTATACCTGTCCAGCCTGAAGAACAAGAAGGAGGCAGATCCTTTTGGAGGTATGCTCGTTATAGAATCTAACCTTATGATTTCTTCTACATCTAGTTGGATGCATGACTTTGGTTTGGGTGCTTACTTGTGCACTTCTATATAGGATCTTGAGGAGAGCAGGAGGCTGATGGAAGGTGAGATGATCCTATGCATCATAAATGGAGCAAGAGTTGCTGCTGTGGCCATGGAAACCTATCCTCTTCGACTACCGTTAGGATTAGATTTAGTACTTAGGGACTATTTTTATGTGCCTGCAGCAAGCAAGAATTTGATTTCTATTTCATGTTTAGCACAGAAAGGCTATGCAATTAGTTTTCTTAAGGACCATTATAATTTTTTTTTGAAAGAAATAAAATTGCAAGTAGTTTTTTTATTAATGATCTCTACCAGTTACATATTGATGTTTCTATTTTCAATATCGAGCAAAATGTGAATTCCATAGGATTAAAGTGACCTAGGGATAGTCTAAATGATAGATATTTGTGGCACCTTAGACTAGGTCATATAGCTGAAGATAGGATTAACAAATTGGAGAAATTTGGGCTATTGAGTCCGTTGACTTTCGAGTCATATCTAATTTATAAATTATGTTTTTATGGCAAAATGACCAAGCTCTCTTTTGTAGGACATTGGGAAAGGGCCGTAGACCTACTTGCCCTGGTACATACAGATATGTGCAACCCATTTGATGTACCGACCAGTAGCAATAATATCTACCTCAGTTCCTTTATTGATGATTTATCTTGATATGGGTATGTGTATTTGATGTGACATAAGTCTAAAGCTTTTGAAAAGTTTAAGAAATTCAGACTCGAAGTAGAAAAACAAGCAAAAAAATCCATTAAGGTTCTTTGATCAGATTGAGGAGGTGAATACCTTAGTGAGAAATTTTTAGACTATCTTAAGAATAATGGCATAGTCTCATAATGGACTCCACCTGAAATGCCTTAACACAATGAGATTTTGGAATGGAGAAACTTGACCCTATTAGATATGGTCCAATCCATGATGAGCTTTATGGAGCTCCTAGAGTTTTTTTGGGGACATAGTCTAATAACTGCTATATATTTATTGAATAGAGTTTCTTCTAAAACCATTCCTACCACACCGTATGAGATATTGCATGGTAAGAAATCAAATCTAAGTCATCTTAGAATTTGGGGTTGTCTGGCTCATGTTAAGAGATAATAGGCAGACAAGTTAGAATCTAGGTTCTTTAGAGCTTAGTTCATTGGATATCCTAAAGAATCATTAGAATATTATTTCTATCTTTCAGAAGACCACAATGTGATTATGTATCGACATGCCATTTTTTTTGAAAAATAATTCATTTAAGATGGTGGCATTAGAAGACAGATCAGGCTCAAAGAGAAAGTCTCCTGAGAGCAATAAGCTAAGGAATCTATGGAATCCAATCAGATTGAGCCAGTCCAAACACTACCTCCTCCACCTCGAAAATCAACTAAAATTTTTCATCCTCTTGAAAGGTACTTAGGTATTTCAGAGGATGTAGAGGAAATGTTCCTCATAAAAAATGAGAATTCATGGTGATGATCCCAAAATCTATGACAAGACGATATCAGATATTGACTTCGAGAAATGGTTAGAGGCAATGAGGTCAGAAATTGACTCAATGTGCTCAAACTAAGTCTGGATCTTGGTAGATCCACCTGAAGGTATAGTATCTACTAGGTATAAATGAATCTTCAAAAGAAAGATAGGTGCTGATGGAAATGTAGAAACATTCGAAGCTAGGCTCGTAGCAAAAGAATATAGTTAGTGCGAAGGCATTGACTATCAAGATATCTTTCGTCAGTAGCCATGCTTAAATCCATCCGCATATTGCTTGCTATTGTAGCCTATTTCAATTATGAAATATGGTAGATGGACGTAAAAAAGGCATTCTTAAATGGATATCTTTAAAAAGATATCTATATGGAACAGCCGCTTGATTTCACATCCAATGATGGTGATCATAAGGTGTGCAAGCTACAAAGATCCATATATGGACTTAAGCAAGCATCTTAGAGCTAAAATGCTCGTTTCAATGATGTGATCAAATCATTTGATTTCATCAAAAATAAGGAGTCATGTGTTTTCAAAAAGGTCAGTGGGAGCGCTGTTGTCTTTCTCATACTGTACATAGATGATATCTTTCTAATTAGGAATGATATTTCCATATTGACCATGGTTAAAATATGGTTGTCTAAAGAGTTCTTTATGAAAGATCTAGGAGAAGCATCCTTTATTCTAAAAATTAAGGTCTATAAAGATAGATCGAATAGGATGCTAGGACTTTCACAGAAGATGTACATAGAGGAGGTGCTAAAGAGGTTTAGCATGAAAAACTCCAAAAGGGATCTAGTACCCTTTAGTCATGGCATTCATCTCTCCAAGAAGATGTGCCCTAGCACACTTGAGGAAATTGAATGCATGAGTAAGATCCTTATGCTTCAGCAATTAGGAGTCTCATGTACGTCATGCTATGTACACGACTTGATATTGCCCATATTGTGAGTGTCACGAGCAGGTATCAGTCGAATCTAGGCAAAGAGTACTAGACTTCTGTGAAATATATCCTTAAGTACTTCAGAAGGACATAGATGATCCAGGGGTATATAGACTCGAATTTTATGTCCGACATAGATAATCGAAAGTCAACATCTAGAAGTCTATTTGTGTGCTATGGTGGTGCTATTAGCTGAAAAAATTCCAAGCAGACAGTGATAGCAGACTCCATGGAATCAAAATACATCACTGCATTGGAAGCTGAAAAGGAGGCATTTTAATACAAAAAATTTATCGTAGAGCTCAGAATGATGCCATCGGATATCGTCCCTCTATATTATGATAACAATGATGCCATAGCCCTTGCTAAGGAGCCAAGATCTCACCAAAAATCCAAGCACATCGAGCAGCGATTCCACCTGATCCGCGATTACCTCGAGAAGGGATATGTCGAGGTCAAGAGAGTCGACACCATAGATAATGTGGCTAACCCACTAATGAAGCCATTGGGATAGCAGAAGATCGAAGTCCATCTTGAGAAGATGGAACTTAGATTTATAGCCAATTGGCTTTAGGTCAAGTGGGAGTTTGTTAGATGTGTGCTTTAGAAGCCAGATTAGCTAAACACTTGTAATACACTTCCAGGGAAAATTTCATAATTTGGAGACTATAAATTAATGAAAGGGTTATTTTCTATCATAGTGTGTGTATTTAAAGTATCTATGATACATCCTATGAGATAATGGTAACGACAATTCATATTTTCAAGAGTTGAAAATTTAATACATGAATTTTTATAATTAACTCATATATTGCTCCTGACCATAGGATTATCATGAGGATGGTGATTGATCTGAAAGATTAGTGCACGATCGCTTTCTTAGGATAGATGAGTCTCGAGTCTACTATGTGGAGACACCGAAGCGAGAGTATAGGTACTTGTTAGAGAATGAGGGTACTGAGCGTGACCACCTCGAGCAGTCATAAGGGAGTCTACCTTCTTATCGATGATTGGCTTGATGCTGTAGTGGTATATCTAGTTCTTTGACCTAAGGTGCATCGATAGTTCACCTTGAGGGTGTTATAGTTTGACTACACCATAACTCATCTCCTAGCCATTCAAAATCTTGAGATGTATGTTGGTTATAGCATGGTCATTGTAGGAATTGGATTGCACCAATAGGAGATCTATCTATCTCGGTAGATGAGGAGTAGCGCTATGATGAAAATGAGATCGAGTTTTTAAGCCCATGGCCTTGGTAGTATGAAGATGAAAGAAAGAGTTTCTATTAGGGTTTCACATCGGATTCAAATCGAATGATTAATTCATATGATGGATGTTGGGTAAGATGAGTTCACCTTAATCCTAATCCTATCAGGGCTTAAGATAAAAGAACCCTATCACATAGGTAGCTACACCAAGAGGTTCGCTTTCAGTTTTGATGGCCTATCATCATATATTGCTAGGTTTCACTGGTGGATTTTGGGAGCAATTAGAATAATCTAGATGATCGATCATTCTAATTGTATGAATCAGAAAAGTTCTGATCCATCAAAAGATGTTTCGATGATATCGATGATAGAGATTATGACATATCTCATTATCATATGAAACTAAACCTAACTGGGTCATACAAATAAGGGTTTAGATCTAGATATGATCAATTAGGCTAACACAGTTCGATTGATTTGGATTTGATCAAATCAGGTTCAAGGAAACATGCTAGCACATGATTGAGCCTGACATTCTCCTTATGTAGGTTTTTTGATCTATCTCATTTGAATCAAATTTGATTTTACTCATCCCTAGATTGTAAATGGGTTTATTTTCATCTGACTAGAACTTGTCCAACTCAGATTAATTTTAGAAATAAATCCATTCTGAAATGCAATTGGACTAGGGTCAATAGTTGACCCAATTGAGAGAACTGAGGGTCATAGGATCAAATCAGTCTAGAAAATTTTTTAGGAACTCTTTTTCTCTAATTTTTGGATATATCATAGGGCTCGAGTCATGCTTTGGGTGTGCCAAATTTGGTGATTTTTAGAGGCACCTAGTTTGGGTTAAGATAGAGTTTGATTTGAATCAAACTCTTGAGGGAAGAGTCCTAGACGCCCTGGACTCTTTCTTATCCCTTCTTGCCGTGACCTTTGGAGATATTTTTGGTCTACCAAACCTGATAGAAATTAGGTTTGGGATGTGGGCTATCAGCTTTAGAGTCCTAAGTTATCAAGCAATTTGATTGCTTGATGAAATGGGACTCTAAGTTGGCACAGGAGTCTATTTAAAGACCCTACGCCCTAGGGCTTTAATCCTTTGATCACCATGCCCATATGCTGTTTACATAAACCTCCTCCACACCCCATATAAAGCTCCTCCCTCTCTTCTCCATGTCCACACCAATGTTGGTGAGGTTTCCATCCATCAAAAGTTGAGAAAAGTTGAAGATAAAACAAGACAGGATGATCTAGATCAAGAGACAGGGTGCTACCTTCAAAGTTTATTTGAAGGATTCACAAAAGATCCAGATCTAATCTTTTGAGATTAGATCCACAAGGAGAGTGCATCTAGATCCTACCCGAGTAGACTCCAGTGGAGGTTAGGCAATTGCCTGGCTACATCCAGAATCCTGGGTGACAACAGATCATCGGTAGGGTAAAAGCTGTTTACCCAATCAAGGTAAGAAAATTAAATCAAATTTAATTTTAATTTTTAGTTTTAATATTAGATATATAGGATCAGATCCAAGATATCTTAGATCTGATTAGGATTTTCTAAAAAAAATTTAAATTATTCCTTCAGATCCAATTAGATCTGAATGATCCTGTGATGGAAAATAATATTTTTTCTCCAACATCCTATAGGTTTTACCCCTTTAGTTGGATCAACCAGTGTCCATACACTATTGACCTTCATTAACTTCATTTCAAATTTTATGGCTTCTAGCCACTTATCAGAGTTCGACCTCTACATGGCATCCATGTAGATGATCGGATCCTCGTCATTCTCATCATTTTTAATAGGATCTCCATCCTAGACCAAGAAATCATAGTATCTATCTGACTGATGCGGTACTCTACCGGATCTTCTTAAGGATGCTTTTACAATAGGCTCTGGATTTAATCTTATCAAATTCAGATCTATAGATTTACTAGAATGTGCTAGTTCTTCTATCTATCAAACTCTATCAAGTTCAACTTTAGAGACAGTAATTGCTTCCTTAAGAAACTCTTTTTCCACAATGACTGTCCTATTCTTGACGAACATCTTTTATTGTTTAGCAAGGTAGAACTAGTATCCCCTAGTTTTCTTGGGGTACCCTATGAACAAGTACCTATCAGACCTGGATCTAAGCTTATCTATCTACAAATGTTTGACATAAGCCGGACAACCCCAAACTCTAAGGTGAGAGATTGTCGGCCTATGCCTAATTCATATCTCATATGGAGTCTTTGCAATAGATTTGCTTTGAATATTATTTAGAACAAAATAAGTAAACTCAAGTGCATAACTCTAAAAAAAAATTGGCAGACTTGCAAACCACATCATGGATCAAACCATGTTCAATAGGATTCGATTCCTCCATTCTGACATTCCATTATGCTGTAGTATTCTAGGAGGGGTCCATTGAGAAAGAATCCCATTCTCTTTTAGATATATTAAAAACTTATTGAAAAGGTATTCACCTTCTCGATCTGATCGAAGAGTTTTATTACTCTTTCCAAGTTATTTTGCTACCTCATTATAATGTCGTTCGAACATTTTAAATGAATTGGATTTATTCTTCAAAGATAGACATACTCATACCTAGATTGGTCATCATTAAAAGTAATAAAGTAGTAATACCCACCATGTGTTCATACATCCACATACATCAATATGTACTAGACCCAGAGCATTACTAGCCCATTCACCCTTTCCAATAAAGGGTGACTTAGTCATCTTACCAAGAAGACAGGACTCATAGGTCATCATTGATTCATAATCATTGATGTCGAGAATTCTTTTCTTGACTAACCTGTTTATCATATTTTTATTTACATAACCAAGCCAACGATGCCAAAGATAGGCATCAGTGATATTATCTAGTTTTGGATGTTTGTTTGAGATGTACGTTACACTAATAGGCTATGATAAAATATAAATATTATTTTTTAATTATCCTCGCATTATTATCACATCATTCATAATGATATCACAATAATTTTTTTATTGACAAATAATAACCATCTTGGGTCAAAAGTCCTATAAATATTATATTCATCATAAAGAATGAACAATAGTGACAATCACTTAAAATAATATTATATTTTTTGAAAATAAGCTCAATAATTTTTAATGCTAGGACTGGAATATTACTTCCATCCCCAACGTTTAGGAATCAATCGCCATTTTTAAACTTTTTACCAACTTGAAGTCTATGCAATGAATTGCATATATGAACTGGACTTTGGTATCCAATACCCAGGTAGTGGTATTACAAATAGAGAAATTATAAAGTGTTATCTTATAATAATTTGTTAGAAAAAGTATCCTAAAGCCAATCATCTAAGTTGTAGATGATTGAAATTAGTATATGAATTATCAAAAAATAATAGTTATTTGGCTTATTCATCATCAAAGTTCTATCTTTTTTAAATAAACTCTTAAGTTATGATGAAGTCCTTAGAATCATACTTAATTGATGAAAAAGGACTTATCGAATGGTTCTTAAATTGTTCATGATCAAATGATAAGTTATTAATAAGGATGATAAATTATCAAGTATAGGTCACTGTTTGTCATATGCATTGGTTGTCGTCTTAACCAAATTGTATAGAGACATTAGTATAGCATCCAGGTGGGATATAGGAGTATATCTACATTGAACATGACCAAAGTAGCACTCTACTATCAATAATAGCTAGTAAAGACTAATGGATATAAGTGTTCCTCTAACTTAAGATCACCACGGTGACTTACAAGCAACTCACTATACTTTGGTGTCAAACTACCTATATTTCTAATACAGGATTGAAAGATTTCTAGATACTATCAAGTACTTGTAGAGTTAGTGTATAAGTCAAGATGAGATTGACCACTCCTGATTAACTTAAGGAAATAAATATCGCACTATGTTTTAATTTAGCAAAATCTAGACCTAGATAATCCTCGTGAGGAGTCATGAAATTTATAAATTTTGAAACACAATATGGATGACTTGTATGAGTGTTGATAGCTGACTCAAAGTCGTTCTAGGCATTATTCATCAAAGGGATTAATTATATGATAATCATAGGCTAGGGTTCTAAGAATGTTGCTTTACATATATTCAACCTATATGGATGTTGGGTACCATTGCTAGATGGTCATTTCGATTGGTACAGAAATTCGTTCCTATGCTACCACTTAGATTCGAACTTATGGAGTCACCCAAATAAGTGGTTACTAATTGATCGGATGGTTGATCAATGATTGAGAATCGTTCAATGATCAAATCATCAATGCGATGGTGATCAATCAAGTGCAAGTATTGTAGGAGGATCGATCGGCAATTGGATTGCTAATTAGCTAATTAGCTCAAATCATCAAGGCTGAGATTAAATCTAATTGAATTACATTTAGTTAGAATTAGTTTGGACTTGATTAGGTCAAGTCCAATTAGTTTATAAGATAAGCCAATTAAAAGAAAAAAATAATTTCTTATTAGACTATGACTTGAGTGCACCTAATTCCTAAGTGACTTAGGATTTAAATTAGATTTAAATATGATTTAAGTCTAATTTAATTTGGATCCTAGTTGGATTAGGATCATCCTTAGTTGGATTGTATTTATTATAGTTTAAATAAGATTTAAATTAGATTCAAAATGATTTTGAACTAGTCTAAATAGAAGAGTTCTAGTTAGACTAGGACTCCTTATTCCCTTGTGCCTAGTTTCCATACCCCATTTTTTTATTTCAGATGTGTACGTGAGTTTTTCTTACATCAAAGGAAATTCCCCATGCCCCAAATATCTGATGGTTTTGATGTTAAATTTGAACTTAGTTTTTCATTTGAATTGGTCAAACATGGAAAGATAAGGAAGAGTTTTAAATCCTTAAAACTCTTCCTTTCTCTTTTGGAATTTTTCACACGCCACCTATTATTTTGTGCACCACTTTTCTTTTCCTTTTGTGCATTATTTTCTAGTTCTCCATGCAATATTTTTAGGGGGGGTGTCCAACTCTAAAAGCTCCTTGTTTTAAATCCCTAAAAACTAGGGATTTGATCTAGTCCTTGATCTAAAAAGTGAGATGCCACATTTTTAGGCCCTTAGGCATAAGAAATCCTTGTTATTCCATGCAAAAATATCAAATAGAGAGGGGTAGAGGGGCATGGAAGGTTGGCCTCTATTGGGGGTAAACCTCGCTACTGCCAAAGTTCGATCAAATACTCAGCCAAATGTAATTTGTAATCGCAGAAGAGCTTCAATCGCGGATTCCTCCTTTTGGACTTCTATATCGGCCAAACTCCTTCTGGACTTTCCCATCAGTCGAACTCCTTCTGAGCTTCTATATTAGAATGAACTCCTTCCGGACTTCTCCATCAGTCGAACTCCTTTCGGATTTCTATATCGGCCAAACTTCTTCCAGACCTCTCCATCAGTTGAACTCCTTCCAAGCTTTTATATCAGAATGAACTTCTTTCAGACTTCTCCATCAGTCGTACTTCTTTCGAACTTCTATATCAGCCAAACTTCTTTCGGACTTCTCCATCAGTCGAACTCCTTTCGGACTTCTATATCGATCGAACTTCTTTCGAACTTCTCCTTCAGCCGAATTCCTCCATCAGACGAATCCCCCTTTAGATTTGTCCTCCGATAGATCTACTTCCAGATTCTTCTAGCTGATCCACTTTTAGATTTCTCCAGCAGACTTCCTTCAAGATTTCTCCAATCGCAGAGATTTCGAACCCCTTTCGACCGAATTCCTATAGTTGCTCAGAAGAGACTCCTCAACTATGCGAATCTGATTCTATACATGGCATGGACCAACCCACACACAGACTATCTTAGGAGAGTCCGAACCCCTTTAGAATTGATATAACTCAAAATTCTTCATCGATCGATGTCTACTCCTCCGAACTCCAACTATTAAATCCCAACGAATTGGCACATCACAACAACAGACATTACTCTCCATAACAAACTCCACATGGCCCTAAGCGGCCCACTACCAGATGATTACAATTGTCGCTCTCAGTTTGTTACAAGCTCTGCTTATAAAAGGAACCCTCCAGATACATTTTCAGAGAGAGCTTTCTTCTTCTTCTCAAAATTCTACTACTTTCTTTTCTGAGCACTCCATTTCTGTTGGCTAGAAGAGCTGACCTGACCATTGAAGGGTCCTACCAGAGCCACCACATCTGACTTCGGTCAGGACTTATCTTGCAGGTCCCCAATGGTGACCTCATCTCCTCCAGCTCCAGCTTGGTTCCAGCATCAACCAGATTCTACATCAACAGAATTGGCACTGGAGAAAGAGCCTGAACCTTCTTGAGTCCTTGTTCTAAAAGGAGTGCCTAATCGATCTTGATCCTTTTCTTCTTTTAATCCTTCAAGATCTTTTTCTTTTTTTAATCCTTCAAGATCCATCGAGATCCATCTCTGTTCAATCTTTTTAGCTTAAAAATGCCTCCAAAGAAGATAACCACCCAGCGATCCATTGCTTCTGCCATCAGATCTGAGCTAGATCTATCCATTCCTACTCCATCACCAGTGCCTCGACCCCCTCCACCGACGGTCATTGTAGATCCAGAGCAGTTCAATCTGTTGATGCAGCAGGTTCGAGACCTCACCGAAATAGTGTAGGCCATGCAATAACCCTAGACGATGGCTCCATCGAAAAACCCCCCATTGGGGTGTCAAGAACCGATCCCGAGGAGGCATACATAGGTTAGCAGATCCATCACTCCTGGAAAGAGGAAACAAAGAGCTGAAGAACCTTGTTCTGACCATGATTTCTCTTTAAAAGAAATCTTTCCCATCTACAACCAAAAACCTTTCAGGATCTACGATCGAGATGATATTCTCGATAAAAAATTGTAAGAAATAGACCGATAGATTGAGAAACTCTGCCATGTCACCCCAGCTCACCATGACGACATCTACACCGATCCTCCATTCTCTACTCAAATTATGCAAGAGCTTATCCTGCCAAACTTCAAGCTTTTTTAATTCAAAAGCTATGATGGGATCTTTGATCCGGTCGACCATCTGAAGGCCTTCTAGATCATGATGCTGCTTCATGGTGTGCCAAACGCCATCTTGTATCGAACTTTTCCATCTATCTTGAAGGAAGCAATAAGAAACTGGTACTCGACACTAAAGCCAGGTATGATCTTCTTTTTTGATCAGATAAACCATCAGTTTGTGGCTCATTTTATTAGTAGCTAGCATCCCAGGCAAGGTTCAGACTCCCTCATCAACATCAAGTAGAAAGAAAGAGAGATAATCTAGGCTTACATCAACCACTTCAATGCTATTGCCCTTGAGGTCTAGAATCTGGACTAGTCTGTTGCCATGGCCACGCTTAAGGGTGGCCTTCAAAAGAATGATCTATTGTTCTCCCTGGAGAAGAAGTATCCTAGAAATTTTGCCGATCTGCTAGCTTGAGCTGTTGGATATGCCTGAGCTAAAGAAGCCTTCAAGTTGAAGGATGAGAAAGCCATAGGAGAGTGGCAAGTGGACGAATCGTGCAAGCCCACAGATGAAGAAAAGCCGAACGAAGTTCGACCGCCTCCTAGACTCACCCCGAGCACGAACAAGCCTGAACTCCTCCTCGAGATCATCATCAAAGAAGTCCTAATAGAAGGGCGCGAAGAGGTTCTACCTAGAAGATTCCATAACTATGCCCCCCTCAATGCTTCGAAAATATAAGTACTGATGGAGATCAAAGAGCAGCTACCAAGATCGGAGAGGATGAACACTCATCATGTCAAGCACAATCCTAACTGAAGAATGTATTCAGCTACTCCTTGATCTCTACCATCGTGACCACAATCCTGATACTGAAGAATATATTCAGCTCTAGGATAAGATCGAGAAGCTCATCAGGTGAGGTCGGCTTAGCCAATTTCTATGATGTGGGCCTGAAGAAAGAGAGAATCAACCAAAGGCACTACCACAGCTAGAACCGCCAAGGAGGGAGGAGCAATAGGGAGACCAGCCACCTCTCGGTATCATCAATATAATTTTTAGGGGACTTCGATGAGAGAAGATAAGCGTATCTGAAGGATCGGTGAAGAGATAGAGGATTGAAGAACCCATAGCCTTCATGAAGCAGATGCACAGGGAGTTCAGTTTTCGCATAATGATGCCATTGTAATTGCTTTAAATATTACAGACTATAATGTATCTTTATTGATAATGGAAGCTCAGCTGACATTTTATTTTATGATGCTTTTTTCAAAATATAGATACTTGATAGCCAGCTTGGACCAATGAACTCTCCATTGAAAGGCTTCACTAGCAATGCAGTACCAGTTGAAGGTATAATAACTTTGGTTGTGGTAGTAGGGTAATATCCAAGATAGTCTAGGGCATGAGTGAACTTTTTGGTAGTAAAAGCACCATCTACTTATAACCCAATCCTCGGCTAACCTGGCCTAAATATACTTTGGACAATAGTATCGACATATTACTTGAAAATAAAGTTTCCAACAAGTTATGGGATTAGAGAAGTCAGAGGAGATCAAACCTGGGCGTAGCATTGCTATTCAATTACCTCGTAGAGGGTTGAGCAGCCAGATCCTTGTCCAATTGATGGGTTGGACATCCACAATGATCTAATGGAAGATCGAGGTGGTCCTATGGAAGATCTTGTTTCCATCCCACTAAATGATAGGAATGCAAAGCACATGATGTAGATCGGCTCCAACGTAGCAGAAGAAATACGAGAGCAGCTTGTCAAATTTTATGGAGGAATGCAGATATTTTTGCTTAGGTCCCCAACGACATGCCTGGGATAGATGCAAAGGTCATGCAACATTGCCTGGCTGTCGACCCTAAGCATCAACTAGTGAAAGAAAAGATGCGCAGCCATGCTCTAGAGAGGCAGAAAGCAATTACAGAGAAAGTTGACAAGCTCCTCAAGGCTAGATTCATCCGAGAAGTCAACTATCCGAACTAGATCTCCAACCTCATGCTCATCAAAAAGGAGAATGATAAATGAAGAATGTGCATAGACTTCAAAAAGTTGAACAAAGCCAACCTAAAAGATAGCTACCCCCTACCTAGGATTGATCAACTGGTACATGCGACCTCGGGCCACGAGCTCCTCACATTCATGGATGCCTTTTTTGGCTATAACCAAATCTAGATGGCACTAGATGATGAAAAGACGACCGCTTTTATTATTGATCATGATCTTTACTATTATAGGGTTATGCCTTTTGGACTCAAAAATGTGGGGACAACATACCAGCGCCTGATCAACAAAATCTTCAAGGAGCAGATCGGCCACAACATGGAGGTACATGTAAACGACATGCTTGTCAAGAGTCGAGCTTCAATAAATCACATTGCCAACCTTGAAGAGACCTTCAACGTCCTCAGAAGATACAAGATGAAGCTAAACCCAACCAAGTACGCTTTTGGTGTAACTTCAGAAAAATTCTTGGGATTCATGATGTCGAGGCACAAAAACGAAGCAAATTCGGAGAAGATTCGGGCCATTCAAGAGATGACTACTCCAAAATCAATTAAAGAAGTTCAACGCCTAATTGGAAAGATGGCAGCCCTGAACTACTTCATCTTGAGGTCGGACAAGCGATGTATGCCCTTTTTTTGGATCTTAAAGCAGCCGAAGAACTTATGCTGAACCACCGAATATCAACAAGCCTTTAAAGAGCTTAAGGACTATCTCTGTTCACCTCCTTCATTAGCCAAGCCTAAATTTGGAGAGGAATTATATCTGTACCTGGCAGACTCCCCGGTGACCCTTGCAGCAGTCCTAGTCAAAGAGGAGGCAAAAGTATAGCGACTGATCTACTACATGAGCCAAGTTTTGAGGGATGCCAAGATTAGGTATACTAAGTTAGAAAAACTAACTTATGCATTGTTGATTGCAGTCCGAAGGCTTTGACCTTATTTCCAAGGGCACACCATAACTCTCCTCACTGATCACCAATTAAAACAGTCCTTCATCGGATGGATGCCTTTGAAAGAATCATAAAATGGGCAATTGAGCTTACAGAATTTGACATCAACTACCAAGCTCGACCATCAATCAAAGCACAAGTATTGGTAGATTTTATAGTTGAATGCACCATCCCAGACAAAGCTGACCTTAAACAAGATGAAATCAGCATTCCACGATTACAGTCGAGCTCCTCTGAAGAAAGAGCCAATCTTTTCAAATGTTTTTGAGTCCTATATGTAGACGGCTCATCCAATGCTTTTGGTGCAAGCATAGAGATGATCTTGGTTAACCTAGAGGGGATCATCACTGAATATGTGCTGTGCTTTGAATTTTCTATAACTAATAATGGGGCTGAATATAAAGCTTTGATCGCTAGGTTGAAAATAGCTAAAGAGTAAGAAATGGATTAGCTCCAAGTCTACCATGATTTCCAATTGGTGGTCGGATAGGTTAGCCATAGTTATGAAGCTCGGGAGGAGAGCATGATAAAATATCTTGAAAAAGTGAAGAACTAGACTTTGGCCTTCAATAGTTTTAGCATCCAATAGATTTTGAGGGTAGAAAATATCAAAGTCGACCTTCTCTCTAAGTTGACCACTTTAGCCCCAGCTGAACTATCTAAGAAAGTTTTTATTTGAAGTTCTGAAATGCCCAAGTTCAGAGGAGTCGTAGTCCATTATGCAAGTCAAGCATAAGTTGAGCTTGATCGACCCATTAGTTGTTACCTCAAGGATGGAGCTCTTCCTCATGACCCAAAAGAAGCTCAAAAACTTAGAAATCAATCCTCCTAGTATGTTCTGTATAAAGGCAAGCTATACAAAAGATCATATTTTCTACTGCTCTTGAGATGTCTCCGACCTTCAGAAGCCGACTTCGCATTATGGAAAGTGCATGAAGAAATCTGTGGAAGTCATGTTGGGGCCAGATCCTTATCACATAAACTACTTCGATAGGATTACTATTGGCCAACCTCGTACCATGATTCTATTGAGTATGTCAAAAAATGTGACTGCTGTTAGAGAAATGCAAACATTCAAAGGCAGCCAGCTTTCGAACTTGCACCCCTGAGCATCCCATGGTCGTTTGCTCAATGGAGAATGGACATACTCAGACCTTTTTCTATGGCATCTGGACAACGTAAGTTTCTTTTGGTAGTGATAGATTATTTCACAAAATGGGTCGAGACTGAACCTCTAGCAAAAATCACTGAAGCAAAAGTGCAGGACTTCGTCTGAAAGTCGATTGTCTACAGATTTGGCCTACCTCATATCCTCATAATAGATAATGGGTGATAGTTTACCAGAGCAAAATTTATTAAATTTTATGAAGATTTAAACATCCTCACCATTTTATATCAATAGCCCATCCACAGGCAAACGGCAAAGCTGAAGTGACCAATAGAATCCTGTTGCAAGGCATCAAAGCAAGACTTGAAAGAGCAAGGGGGACTTGGGTGGATGAGCTTTACCATGTCCTATGGGCATACCGAACTATCCAGAAGCTGCCAACTGAAGAAATATCATTTGCCCTAGCTTTCGAAATGGAAGCAGTCATCCCGATAGAGCTCAAGCTACCGTCAGCATGGGTTGTAGCCTTCAGCGAGCAATGCAATTCATAGGACCTCAGAGCAAACCTCAATCTACTGGAGAGAAAATGAGAAGAAGCCTAAGTTTGGATGGCTGCTTATAGATGAAGAGTGGCCCATTACTATAATTTCAGAGTAAAAAGCAAAATATTCAAAGTGGAGGACTTGGTACTTCGACGAGCAGCCGTTTTACAACCTCAGAACCAACGAAAGCATGCCCCAAATTAGGAAGGTCCTTACGAAGTCAAAGAGGTCGTCCGACCTAAAACTTACTACTTGAGTGAGCTCGGAGGCACCAATCTCCCACATCCATGGAACTCAGAGAACTTACACATGTATTATCAATAATCTCATTTCAAAAAAATCTTCTTATT
The DNA here is from genome assembly GCA_006176705.1 of Cocos nucifera. NCBI lineage: Eukaryota > Viridiplantae > Streptophyta > Magnoliopsida > Arecales > Arecaceae > Cocos > Cocos nucifera. The sequence goes on along the minus strand of QRFJ01000338.1, from coordinate 880,601 downwards.
TTAATATCTTCAATCTTGGTGCAAAACTATGATGATAGAAAATAGCCTCCCGAACTTTATCATTAGATGAAGTTAGCCTTTCTAGGAACAGGAGGAGAACCTCATCCTAATATTGAGGTAAAGCATAGACCTCAGTTACTTAAGCCATGATGCTGGGAGAGGTCCCTTCAACGGTCCTTTTATGCTCCTATAGTCCTATTAGAAATAGGAGGAGAACCTCGTCCTAACACTAAACTAAAGTGAAGACCTTGGTTACTTAAGCCGGGATGCGGGGAGAGGCCCCTTCAATGGCCCCTTTTGTGCCCAATAGCCCTATTAGGAATAGGAGGAGAACCTCATCCTAACATTGAGCTAAACCAAAGACCTCGGTTACTTAAGTCGGGATGCTGGGAGAGGCCCCTTCAATGACCCTTTTATGCTCCTATAGCCCTATTAGGAATAGGAGGAGGACCTCATCCTAACATGAGCAAAGTCAAAGGCCATGCTAACCTAAGCCAAGGAAACATGGGGGGAAGGAGGTATCATCCAGTGGTCCCAAACAAACCCCCAAACTAAAGCAAAAAGAAGGGAGAAACCCTATCAATGATTCCTACACGTATTTTTCCTATAATTACTTGACCGTATGTGGCACGAGAAGGAAAATTACTTTCGAGTCTGCCAAAAGGACCTTGGATAGGCATCCACAACAACCACTGCATTAGAAGACAACACAGAAAAACAAAGTGAAGAAAGTGAAGCCATGAGTAAGCTTCGAATTCGAGCGAAACAAAAATAACAAAAAAGATGCGATTTCATTACAAAAATAAGTTCATTATAAGCAAAATATAGGTCGACAAGATCGATTATACTAAAAAAGAAAAGAGAGAAAGAGAAAGGCCATCGGAATCCTAGGAAGGGCTAGACTCTTCAGACATCGGACTGATGGCCATTATCAAAGATTCCTTCAGACGATCGACCTCTTCCTCGAGCTCCCTCCATCTTATCATGTTATCGCAGAACATCCTGTCAGCTCGATGGTAGTTCTCCTCTGACTCTCGTAGCCTCCTCCTCAGGACCTCAGACTCGACCTCTGCATCCTTGGTAGCCTAACACTCATAAGTCAACTCAAGCTTCCACCGCTGTACCTCAGCCTCTCCTGCATAGACCGACTCCAAGAGTTTGCCAATGATCCTCTTCAAGGAGGCGATCTTCTCGACCTCCCTATTTGTATCAGCTTAGAAGCCATCATCAAGTCATCGCTAGAGTCTGGCTGCTTCATCATTGGAAGCATGAAGCTTTTGTTCCATCTTGGATATCCTATCACTCCAATCTAATTAGTAAGTCTCATATGTGAGCTCAGCATCATGCAGCTGCTTTTGAAGTGCGGAGAACCTCGTTGACCAGTCCCACTTGAATCATGCCTTGTCGGAGGACCACAGCGAACTTCCCTTCAGAAGTTGAATCTTCTCCTTCGTCATCTTGAGTTGAGTCTTGAGAGAGCTGATCTTCGCCGTTAGTGCTCAGGACTTATCGCTTGCGTTCTTCCAGAATTCGGCTAACTCTCTCTTGAAGCTTCCCTTCCGAATGTTGAAACTCATGGAGTCCTTCATGTGTAAGTTTTAAAGGCGAGTGACCTCTTTGGTCGGCTCCAAAGCATTCTTCCACGAGACTTGAAGGTCGTCCTCCATCTTCTTCAACCTCTTCTTCAGATGATGGACTTCCTTCCTTAGGTTTTTTATTAAGGATTTCAGGAAAACCCCTTGAGGTAGTGGATCAGCATTGATTGAAGACTGCATTCAAAGTATGAAAAATGCTCAAAGGTATAAACAAAAATGAAGTTCATTTTCATTTAATCAAAAATTCTGAGTATAGAGTAAAAAAAAGAGAAAAAAAGTGTACAACTACTCGAGGATCTCAACCTCAGGGGCAACGACGGCGGACGAAGCCAGAGCGCTCTCGACTACCTCGAATTTCTGAACTGGCTCAAGCACCTCCACGGCAGGATTGGACGGACCAAAAATAGGCTCGATGGGGAAGGGATCAACTGTGGCATCGAAAGGTCCCACTTCTATGTCGTCCTCCTCCTCTAGAAATCCAAGGTCGAGTTTGGGGAACCTCCAGGCCACCCTACCTTTGTAGAGCTCAAAACCCTTAATGAATGCCTGCTGGCCGAATTCAATGTTTAGATTCCTCATTTTAGAAGAGGTCTTAAACTCTTCCATGGCCTGAGCCATCACCTCCAAGATTGACTTCACCATCTAGGCTTTCAGTTCGGTGACCTTATTCTCGGCTTCCTTTTTCTTCTTTCCTTCCTCTATCTCTCCCTCAGTAGGAAGCTCTGGAGCTTGATCTCTGCTGGAAGGGCCCAAGGGCATAGGAGGCATAAAACCCACACCAATAGGGTTGACCACAGTGGTTGGGGCAACCTCGGTACTGGCATCAACCTCAAAAGCAGCGGCAGTGGTGGTAGGGGCCGTGGAGCTTGGAGCACCAACCTTCACCCTCTTTGAGCTACCACCTGGCACTTCTCTTTTCCTCTTATGGGTGTAAAGCCCCTTGGTAAGCATTTTACCAGCTTTAGTATCCATTTCTACAACAGAAAAGAAATTGCAATCAGTGACAGTACATATATGTGAAACCGCATGAAGAATTCAAAACGTAAAAAAATATACTAGCAGGATTGAGGTGGTTCAAACCCAGGTTGAACAAGGTTTATTCTTTTAGAAGGTCGGAAGGAAGAGGGGCTCGGAATATTTTAAGTTTATTGGAGGAATCAAGGTCGGCTTTATCTAAGCTCGACGAACCGACTCCCTAATGTGACCCCAAGGAGGAAGATCTAACAATAGGATGGGACATCGGATGAAGAAGTACTTCTCCTTCCAGTTATGAATAGAAGGAGTGCGTTTCAGCAACCCCTTCTTGCCAAACTAGGGAGAGAAGTACCACCAATCCTTTGTGGAAGGGTGGCATTTGAAAGTGTAGAAGTTTTAGAATAATGAGACAGTCGGCTGAACTTCAGCTATGTGGCAGAGGAAAAGAAAGCCTATGATGAATTGAAAGGAGTTCGGTATGATGGATGCGAAGAAGATGTTCAAAAATCAAAAGAGGGCAACTATAAAGATGAGTAGTGGGAGCCAAACCCCAACACGCAAGGTCTCTAAGTACAAGCAAAATTGACCGACTGAAGGAGAATTGACTCGGTCATTAGAACTAGAAAGTTAAAGATCGTATTCCAGGGGGATTCCATTTTGAATTTGGATCAGAGAAAGATCATTCAGAGTAAGAATAGATGGGATGGTGTCTGGGATGAAGGACAAGTGAGGCATATTCTTAGGTTTGATCTAGGGTCTAGGAAGGTCGGTCCAGGCGAGCTCCAAGAATCGAGGGAGTGGGAGGTTTTGGAAGATATTTAGTTTGAAATAAAATCCCAAAAAAACTCTCAAAAATCAAGAAAAAATACAGGGCAAATATTGCCGTAGAGAAATCGGAGGAGCAAGAAGCTAAAAAGATGAATACCCAAAGACAAGGATTGGGAGACTGACCTAAGCTATTTTAGGAGAACGAAAAGATGGTGGGTGCGATGAGAACCAGTCAAAAGGGTGTTCGAAATCCAAGAAGACGAGGGAGAAGATAAGACCCTTGGGTAGAAGAAGAACAGTGACCAGAGAAAGAAGAAGACTCGGGCAAGAATGACTTTCGAATGAAAGGAGAAGGCCTTAAATAGCCAGAGGCAATCCGAGATAGTTATGATTGTGGATCGACTTGGACTGATCGGCATGCACCGTGTGTCCCACTCATCATAACAGAGAAGTGGCGATAGATGGAGTCTTTATGGTGTTGTACCTAGGGTAGAGTTTTGATGGAAAATACGAAGGGCTATCTTCTCAAACCCATTTAAGATTTAAAAAGCTTCGACGCCAGTGTGATAAATGCCAAAATGTCTCATCCTGATGAGTGTGAGAACTCAAGAAAGAACTTCAGCAGTTGCCTTTTTACTCCCTTCCTTTGAATTTCAAACTTGGGAGTAGGAGGACTACTGTTGGGGGTAAACCTCCCTCCTATCAAAGTTTGGTCTAATGCTCAACCAAATGTAATTTGTAATCATAGATTCCTCCTTCCGAACTTCTATATCGGTCAAACTCCTTCCGAACTTCTCCATCAGTCGAACTCCTTTCGGGCTTCTATATCAAAATGAACTCCTTCCGAACTTCTCTATCAGCCGAACTTCTTTCAGACTTCTATATCGGTCAAACTCCTTTCAGACTTCACCATCAATCGACCTCCTTCTGGGCTTCTATATCAGAATGAACTTCTTCCAAACTTTTCCATCAGCCGAACTTCTTCTGGACTTCTATATTAGCCGAACTCCTTCCGAACTTCTCCATCAGTCGAACTCCTTCCAGATTTCTCCATCAGCCAAATTCCTTCCAGATTTCTCCATTAGCCGAAGTCCTTTGGGACTTCTATATCGATCGAACTCTTTTCGGACTTCTCCTTTAGCCGGATTCCTCCATTAAATGAATCCACCTTTAGATTTCTCCTCTGGCAGATCTACTTTTGGATTCTTCTAGCAGATCCACTTTCATATTTCTCCAGCAAGCTTTCTTCAAGATTTCTCCAATTGTAGAGTTTTTGAATTCCTTCCAGTCGAACTTTCTACAGTCACTCAGAAGGGTCTCCTCGCTTATGCAAATCTGATTTTATACACGGTATGCACCAACCAGCATACAGACTACCTTAAGAGAGTCTGAACCCCTCTAAAATTGATATAACTCAAAATCCTTCACCGATCGACATCTACTCCTCCAAACTACAACTATTAAATTCCAACGACGTCACGATAATAGACACTATTCTCCATAACAAACTCCACATCATCCCGAGCGGCCCACTACCGAATGGTTATGGTTATCACTCTCAGTTTGTTATAGGCTCTACCTATAAAAGGGACTCTCTAGATATGTTTTCAGAGAGAGCTCTCTTTTTCCTTCCCAAAATTCTACTACTTTCTTTTCTGAGCACTCCATTTTTGTTGGTCAGAAGAGCTGACTTGACCGTTGGAGGATCCTACCAGGGCCACCACCCCTGACTCCGATCAAAACTTATCTTATAGGTCCCCGATGGTGATCTCGTCTCCTACAACTCTAGCTTGGTTCCAGCATCAACTAGATTCTGCACCAACAGCCTCCAAGTTGTTGGGCATGGAACTTTTCTTTAGGACATCAATGGTTGGTGTCATATTAAGACAAGATTAAGGGAAGAATGTCTTCTCTTAAAGTTTCCTCTTGATCCTTTTATTTTCTTCTTTTGAGAGTCTTTTCATGGGAGAGATTAGAGAGAAAGGGTCAGGGGGTGTGGATGGGTGGGTGCTCCAATAGTTGGGGCATTGAAGTTTTTTTTTTGGACATGATTTGATCATGTTTTGATGAGAGAAGAAGAAGAGAAGAAAGTTTTCTCTTAAGGTTTCTTTGAGAGCCTCTGTTCTCCATCCTTTTATGAGATTTTTCTATGAAAAAAATCAATAGAGAAAGAGACCTGGAGCATGAAAAATTATATAGGAGAAGGTCTCCTCTTGTCCAGGCATGAAGATCTACTTAGGACATCAATGGCTGATGTCCTGAAAGTGAAGATGGGTCTTCTCTTATTGATTTTCCTGAGCCTTTTGTCTTCTTCTTTTTGGAAGATCCAAGGGTTGGAGTTCTAACTCAATCCTTCTCTTGTTCTTCATCTGTTGGAGGGTTTAAGAGATCTGAAGAAATTTTTACAGATCAACCATTAGGAGGGATCCATGAGAAGCTAGCACTTCGAGTTGATCTTCGTTCGACAATCTCTAATCTATGTAGCAATCTCATGTGGACTATCCATAGATGCCGAACATATTGTGCAGCTCCAAGCAATAAAGAACAATGTTGAATTTCAACTACGGTGTTCTTAACCCATGTAGAGGTAAGAGATCTAATCTCTTTTCAGACCTTGATGCAGTCTAAGGTTTCTAGAAGTATTCTAGACCTAGAGTATGGATATGATCAATACCGATCTATGATTTATTTTTTAGATTTATTTATGCATCATGATATGTTATAGATTTTAGATGTAGAGTTTAGTGATTAAATCATATGCATAAATAAGTTAAATAGTTTAATCTATATCTTCCGCTGCAATCTATTTTAAAAAAATTTTGAAATGCATGCATGAAATCCTACATGATTTTCCAACAGTGGTATCAGAGCCAGGTTCTTTTATAACATAATCATGCATGCTTTAAAATAAATCTAAAAATAAAAATTAAAGATTGCACATACTGATAATAAGGTTGTCCTATTATTAGGTTAACCCCTTCAGTGAAATGATTGTCCTAATCTGAATTTTTGAATTATGAATAAGTTAGATGTGATCTAAATAGTTTTATGATTTAATTTTTAATTATAAATCTAAAAATAAAAAAGATATTTGATCTATTATTGACTATTTAGATTAGATTTAAATAATGCAGTATCCCACATACTAATTATAAGATTATCCTACTATAAGGTTTATCCCTTATAGTGCAGAGGTTGTCCTAGTATGCACTGATCTGAATAATCTAAATCATAAATAAGTTAGATAAGATCTAAAATAATTTATAATTTATTTCTAGATTTTAAATCTAAATTTAAATAGTTTATGATCTAATTTTTGATCATTTAGATAAGATCCATATGATGTATTTCATGTTTAGATCTTGATTCTCTAGTTGCATATGTTGATATGTAACTTTTATTTTAAATTTATAATTAATATATATGATATATTTATTTTATAGAATTTAAATTATGAACTTATTTTCTATAAAATTCTAGATTCAAAATCCTAGAACATGATCTAAATATTAAAATAAATCAGATCTAAAATCATGAATTAAATGTGATTCAATGTAAATTGTATACAAACTTGAAAATGTTTTGAATGATGAAATTAGAAACTAGTTCTGAGATTCCAAACCCTAACCCATAAGCCTTGAACTTAATTGAGAATTAAGTGATTGTTTTGGATCCAGATGTGTGATTCAAAGATCCTAAGTCAATTTCATAAAACATGGATTAAAGGGTAATGGATTAGCTTTGATCAGGTCATTAAGTGGGTTAGACCTAGGATTAGATTAAATATGGACTAAGTTAAAAAATTGATCAAATCTAATTAATAGTTAATTAGGATTAGATCATTTCTTTTTCATAGACCAATAGTTGATCAAAGTCTATACATCTAACAAATGGCCCTAATCATGGCTCAATGGTTAAGCTTGAGTCTTTTGGTAGATCAAATCAAAACTGATAAACCAATTGGTATCTAAGATAAGTCTGGCATTTTTAGACTGATAGTTTTTAATTGGTAGTCTACTTACCTAGCTATTTCTGATGGTGTCTAAGGCAAGCTTTGGCAGACCCTCCCACCGATCTCACTTATTTATTCAATATGGTTAATTAGCTTTTGATTAGGTTACTCATTGATTCATGCTAACCTATGTCACATAGAAAATCAGTGAGACTGATTTTATTCAGTGAGACTGATCTAGGTGCCCAAGGATTGAAAATTGATCTTAGTCCTCAAATGACTTAAGAAGTCAGTGGGAGGATTTGACTCGGTATAGTCAGTGGGAGAAATTTTCCCCATATCTTCTCTATGCTTAAATCATTAATAATTTAAATTGTTTAAAATTATTAGATCCTTAAATGATAAAATTATGGAGATAACTAAGTCATAGCCTCCCATTAAGTTGGATGATAATGGGTCCATTAACTCAATAATCATTGAAGGCCCAAAGGCCTAGTGCTTATTGACTAATAGAATTATAATTCATAATATGATGACTTAAAAGTATCTCTCTAATGGTAGTTAGGTTGAACGACAAAAGTTGGGCTTAATCATTTGTTAGTTAAATGCACCAAGTATGGTCATGTTAATGGTTGGACCTAAACGATTCTTTTCAGTGGAAGCTAAAGCCTACTAGTTAGATTTCTGGGGTAAAATTAAATAACCAAAAGTTGTTTAGAGAAATAATTGTTTAAAAAATCTACCCATAGATGCACATGGGTTGATTGGCCAAAGACGTGCTTGTGTGTAGTCTATATGAATTCTAGTACCTACTAGGAAATTAAAGTAATTCCTCAAATTGGAGATAGAGGCTATCAATTCATACAAAATAGTGGGAGAACCTTTAGACTAAAGTCCAAGTCTCTAGGCTTAAAATAATTCATATACATTAGATCATTGTTCTCTTTTCTTCAGATTATGGCTAAACCCTAATTGCTCTAATCACTGTCAGACAGTGATATACTTATGAGACCCAATTTTGATAATCAATATCAAAAATTAAATTTGGTTTAACAGCATGAAAGGGTTCATGCTAGGGCTTCCCAGCTCAGTCAAAACATAAGGTCCAAGACTAATTAGAATCAGGTAGAATGCTTCTACTATTAGAAGCAGGATCATAGGAAGAAGAATTATCCTCAATATCTTGCTTTTCTTGACCTTAATAGGCTGAATAAGAGAAAAAAGCAAGGAGTTGCTCATCAAGGATGTTATATGATAACATCTTGTAATTCCTTTATTTATAATTCTATTAACTAGGTATTGAATATCGGTAGTCTTATGCAATTTGTTGCAAGGACTACAAATAGAAGTTTGAAAATGGTGATAGATTCCTAAACATTAGGGTTGAAAATCCTATTCCAGTCCTAGTGTTGCTCCAAGAATTGATTTTGATGATTACAAAATATTTGAGGAGATTAGTAATGATTTTGGCTTGAAAAAAAATTTATTGTATTTCAAGGGCAAAATCATAATTTTACCAAATTTTGATTCAAAAACCTCAAGAGCAAGTATAGAAGATTTTTGATCTATTAGAGATAGTTTCACAAATTTTGGATGCATATTTTGGAAGAAAATCGGTTTTGAAGAAAAGGATTGACCCTTGTCAAAAGGGGTTGATTGGAATGCTATTCTTTGGCTGGCACACCAAAGGGGACGATCCTAAGGTCGATTCTTATGCCAGGAGTCAACCTCTACTATTTTGTAGGCCAGAAAGTAGAAATTGGTCGTTTCCTGACTTTTGCCATAGAGGTCGAGGTCAACCCCTAAGACGAAAAATCACAGTAACGGCTAGTTTTTCAATCCTTTTCAGCTACATTTAATGCTTCAAAATGGATCTTCAATGGCTACAAATTGGGTCCATTTTCTCTCCAGCCATCATAGAAGATATAAAGGCTCTCAAAAGGAGAGAACAAATAAGAAATATCAAGCATTCATTTTATCCCTAGCGAAAAACCCTCTCTAAACAAAAGAAGCTTCCATTTCAAGTTCACCTACTCCTCAAGAGCTCATTCAATTCAACAACCTTGAAAAAAATCAAAAAAGCTTCCTCCTTTATTGTGTAAAGTGTTCTTAAAAGGAGCTAAACTTTTATTTCTTTGTCATTAACTCTTATACTCTATTTTTTATCTTGTTTTTAAGTTTTGGGAGGGTTTCAAAACTTAGAAAGATTGATTCAAACCTTGAATCGAATTATATTGGATTGGCTTATATCTGAAAAATAAGTATTCTAGTTTGGGATAGCTAGGGTTAGAGATACCGACATTGTATTCTTGTTGAATATATTTTAGGGGATTTAAATTTTTAAGTAGGAGCTTGGGGAGTGGATGTAGGTGTAAGATTGACACCGAACCACTATAAACCATGATTGTTTGTGGTATGCTTACTTGCTCTCTATCTTAATTTCTTTATTTTCTTACATACTTACATCTCATTTCTACACTTTGCTTAAATCACTCACTACATATAACTTGCTTATTATTACTTAATCTTTATGGTTCTTAATTAGCTTTAAATTTTCAAAAAACCAATTCACCACCCCCCCCACCCCCTCTTGGGTTGCATAGCTGGACAATAAGTGGTATCAGAGCCCGATGCTCTAGCCCTATTTTGATTTAACCATCAAAGAACCAAAGATCTATGGCCACTCAAGTTAGCATCTCTCTAGTTGAGGGGTAGTCCATAAACCGACATCCACTTTTCAATGGGACAAACTATACCTATTGAAAAGCTCGGATGAGAATTGTCATACAAGCACTTGACTATGATGTGTAGAGTATCATAGTTAATGGACCACACACACCCACTAAGATAATTGATAGTGTTGAATCAACCAAATCCGAAAGAGAATGGAATGAGGTTGATTAGAAAATGACTCAGTTCAATGCTAAAGCCATGAATGTTTTATATTGTGCTTTAGATGCTAATGAATTTAATTACATTTCAACATGCATATCAGTTAAGAAAATATCGGATAGATTAGAAGTAGCACATGAAGGCACTAATCAAGTCAAAGAGTCAAAAATTAACATGCTTGTGCACAAATATGAATTCTTTAAAATGGAGCATGATAAGTCAATAACTAAAATATTTAGTCACTTTATCTATATTATAAATGATCTTAAGAGTCTTAGCAAGTCTTATTCTAATAGCGATCTTGTGAGGAAGATTCTTAGATCCTTACCAAGAACATGGAAGGCCAAGGTGACCGTGATTCAAGAAGCTAAGGATTTGAACGTCTTGCCTTTGGAGGAGCTTCTATGATCGCTTATGATACACGAGCTAAGCATGAAACAACATCAAGAGAAAGATGTCCAGAAGAAGAAAACAATCATCCTTAAATCCACCACTCAACTAGATGAAGAAACTAATGAATTGAAAAATAAAGAATAAGATAAAGAATTAGCCCTCATTACTAGAAAGTTCAAAAGATTTCTGAAGAAAAGAAAATAAGGGATGAGGAAGAAGCCACCTATAAAAAAAGAACATAGTAAGAAGAAGCATAAGGAGCAGCCTCTTATTTGTTATGAATATAAGAAGCTGGGATACTTTAGGTCTAAATATCCATAACTCAAGAAGGGCCCCAAGAAGTTCAAGAAAAAGGCTATGGTGGCTACATAGAGTGATAGCGATGATTCAAGCTTCGAAGAAGAAGAGTCCCATGAACAAGCCAACTTGTGCCTTGTGACACATGAAAATAAGATAAATGTTGAAACTTCTAATAATTTTACTTTTGAAGAACTCCAAGAAGTATTTTATGATTTTGTTGATGATTTAAAGAAGTTAGGGGTAAAGAACAAAGAATTAAAATCAAAGAATCAATCTTTATTAAAAGAAAATGAGATAATCTCAAATGACAAATTGATTTTAACTCAAGAAAATCTAAGCTTGAAAAATAAAATTGCTAAGTTAAAACCTTTGGTAGAAAAATTTACTCTTAGCTCAAATAAACTTCAAATGATACTTAAAAATCAAAAGACCGTTTATGATAAAACCGGCCTAGGCTATAATCTTCTTAAGAAACAAAAATTTTTTTAATAACATCTTTCTGAACTCATCAAGCAACAAGTTTTCAAATATTACTTTCTTTAAATGTGGTAAAGTAGGATATAAACCCTATACATGTTTTTTTAGCAAATCTAAAAATTCAAATGTGAAGAAAATATGAGTTCCAAAAAAAACTATAGTGACTAACCAAAAAAAATCCAAGAAAACTTGGGTACCTAAAGTCAAAACTTAATTTTTATATGTAGGTGTGTCTTGTATCCCAAGAAATAAATCAAAAATGGCATCTTAATAGTGGGTGCTCAAGACACATGGCCGGTGATAAGTCCCGATTCATCATACTTGATGCTAAAAATGGAGAGATGGTCGCCTTTAGAGACAATGGCAAAGGAAAGATCATCAGTATAGATAACATTGGTATCACTCCTCCAAATATATTGAAAATATATTATTAGTAGATGATCTAAAATATAATCTCTTAAGCATTAGTCAATTTTGTGATAAGGATACAAAGTCATTTTTGAATTTTCATTGTGTATTGTAACTAGTCTCAATGATGATGACATTAAATTTGTTGGGCATAGGCATGGTAATGTTTATATGGTAGATTTGAATGATCTTTCCATGATAAACAAGCAATGCCTAGTAACTATGAATGCTAAAATTAATAAGACTAGTTGGCTTTGGCACCGTAGACTTGCACATATTAGCATGCATTCTCTTTCTAAACTTATTAAAATGGAATTACTTACTGGTTTACCTAAATTAAATTTTGAAAAAGATAAGATTTGTGATGCATGCCAATTAGGTAAGCAAACTAGAGTTTCATTCAAATCTAAAAATATAGTTTCAACTTCTAGGCTATTGGAATTATTGCACATGGATTTATTTGGATCTACTAGAACTGCTAGTTTGGGTGGCAAATGATATGGTTTTGTAATTACTGATATTTTCTCACGTTTCACATGGATTTTCTTTTTGGCACATAAAAATGAAACTTTTCAAGTTTTCTCAAAGTTGTATCGAAAAGTTATAAATGAAAAAGAGTTTTCAATCATAGTATCCGAGGTGATCATGGAACCGAATTTGAAAATCAAGACTTTCAAAAATTTTGTGATGAAAAAGGTATAGACCATAATTTTTCAGCACCGAGGATACCCCAACAAAATGGAATAGTAGAAAAAAAAATAAAACCCTTGAAAAAATGGCCGTACCATGCTATGTGAAAGCAACCTCCCAAGATACTTTTGGGTAGAAGCAATGAACATAGCATGTTATATTTCGAACCATGCCCTAATTAGCCCAATTTTAAAGAAAACATCTTATGAGCTTTGAAAGAAAAGAAAACCAAATATTGCATATTTTCATATTTTTGATTGCCGATGTTTTGTTTTGGACAATGGTAAAGAAATTTTGAGAAAATTTGATGCTAAATCTAATGAAGCCATCTTTCTTGGATATTCATCTTCTAGTAAAGCCTTTAGAGCTTTTAATAAAAGAAACATAGTAGTGAGGAGTCAATACATATAGTTTTTGATGAGACTAATGATCTTCCATCAAGGAAGAGTGAAGATATTGATGATGCAGGTCCTCTTATAGAAGGGATGAATGAGCTCACCTAAAAAGTTTAATATTTCAAAATGAAGAAGAACATGAGGACAAACAAGAAGATGAAGGCGAAGAACAATAAAAATAACCTTAAGGTACAAATGATCTTCCAAAAGAATGGAGGTATGTTCACAATCACCCCAAAAAACTCATTATTGGTGATCCTACACATGGAGTAAGAACTCATTCCTCAATTAGAGATGTACGTAATCATTTTACATTTGTATCAGATTTTGAACCTAAAACTATAGATGAAGCTAAAAAAGACTATAATTCGATTAATGTAATGTAAGAAAAACTTGTCAATTTGAAAGAAACAATGTATGGATCTTAATATCAAGACCTAAAAATCATCCTATAATTGGTATAAAATGGATATATAGAAATAAACTGGATGAAAATGAAAATGTAGTTAGGAATAAAGCAAGATTGGTTGCAAAGGGATATAATCAACAAGAAAAAATTGATGTTGATGATACCTTTGCATCGGTTGCTAGATTAGAAGCAATTAGACTTTTACTTGCTTATACTTGCTTTATGAACTTTAAGTTATTTCAAATGGATGTCAAAAATGGTTTTCTAAATGGATATATTGCTGAAGAAGTATATGTAGAACAACCTCCTAGTTTTGAAAACCATGCCTTTCCTAGCCATGTTTTCAAATTGAATAAGGCTTTATATGGACTAAAACAAGCACCTAGGGTATTTTAGTTATTTTTTTTAACTTATGGGCGACTTCCTTTAATTGAAAAACCCATCTTCTCCAGCCATAAAAGCCGACCCTTTCATTTTCCTCATCCCAATCAAGCCAACAACCCACCTTTTCTTCTTCCCAAAATTGGCAAAAACCCGCCAAAATTTCCATCCCACCATGTTCTCCTCTTTAAATCGCCCATTTAGGAACCAAATCCCTTTCCATTTTGTCTCATTTAGGGTGGATTCAAAGTTTTCAAGGTTACCCTAAGCTCAAAACCCATTTTCTTCAACCGACGACTTCACTCCTTCAAATCCCTCCTCTCCCTCTCAAGATCTCTTCCATTATTCCATCTCTCCTTAAGTCTCTTGAGTGGGATTCAAGGTTCTCTTGCTCTCAATGGCCCCCAAGATGAAGTTGCTGCTAAGGAGGAAATCCACCTGTGGCTTAGAGGAAGAAGGAAGAAGGAAAAGGATGGCTCCCGCATCTTCTCCAGCTCCAACCCCTGCTCCTTCACCACTCCTCTCAGCCCAAGCAAGGTATCCCTCTTTGACAACAAAGTTGAACTTGGAAAAAATATAAACTTTTGATTTTTTGAGAGAGAAGGGTTCTCTGTTGGATCAAAAATTAAAAATCAGGGATGAAAATTTTATTGTCAACTAAAAGAAGATACATATGTTGATCTAGTAAGGAAATTTTATCTGAATTTAAGTTATTCTAATGGAATAGTAAGATCTCTTGTGAAGGAAGTTGACATTGTACTTGATCCATTCCATTTGGGGGAGATTTTGCACTTGCCTTGTGAGGGACATACTAGTATAGATCTTGCAAAAAAAGAAGAGGGACTGAGAGTCATTTTGGGAAGGGGATTTGCTGGTAGCTTAAATAAATTAGAAGCAAAAATTCTTTCTATGGAGATGAGACTTTAACACCACATGTTAGATCCTGATATCTCTTTGATATCAATTATTGGATAGAAAAAGAACAAAGTAGATAGCCAACACCTAAGACTTAAAGATGGAACCAGAGAGAGAAGAGTAGAGAGTTTTAGGAAGAAAAGCTCCATTGTATTTTATTGTATTGTAAAGATACAATACCTGGATTAATATATCCTAGGATTTTTGTTACACCACATGAATTCTAATAAACCCAGACCCCAGCTGAAAAACTCTTCTAGGCTAACCCGATACATGAAAGCACTCACCGAGCCCAAGTACATATGTCTCACATGCTCTCATCCCCTGGATCTGAACTTGACCCATACATGAGTTAGCTACCTTAAGACCTTATTGGTCTAGGCCTTAAGATCCTAGGATAAAAGCCTATCCTAGAACCAAATAGAAAATCCCATCCAGTTCTGTTCGCCACCATCGAGTCGGCTCTCTCAGGAGTCGAGCCAGCTCGACTGCATCTCACCCAAACTCTTCCTTCTGTCTGCTTGAGATAGTCGGCTCAGCTGCACCTCGAGCAAGCTCGATCTTAGCCTGAGCTAGCTCGACTGCATATCTGAGCTGGCTCGACTGCATGTCAAACCCTTGTCTTGGCTGATTCTTTTCCTTGGCTTTGGTTCTTTGCTTCACCTTACGTCCCCGATTTCTAGAGCACCTACCAAAGCCCTCAAGGTCCTCACACCTGAACCTCAAGTTCATGCAGGGCCACATGCCATCTTCATCTAGAACAACTCCTATCCTAGCCCTAGGACTCACACTCATCCTAGTCTCTTGGAGCCAACACCTTGATTCTTCCTGTGGACTCCCAAGGCTTGGGAGCACGACACCAGATCTTATAATCTCTACCTTGGTGTGCCCAAGCCTTGGCACACCTGGCAATATTTCCTTGCACAAACCTACTGTCTATGCACACCCTGACAGCTACTTGTCCACATCTTGCCACCATGATTCTTTTTCAACTATTGAGCTTCTTTTAAGGCTTTTTGGATGACTGCCTCCACCGCTGAAGATCTTGGCTTGCTTCTATGCACCACCCATGGAGCTGTAAGCACCTTTCTACTTGGCAGCCGCATCAATTGTCCTATACTTTCGTAGAGAATTTACGGAAACTCTATGCCAGCACCTATTGCATACCCTAATATCATCTCCTCAGAACTTCTCTATCCTATCATATATGCTTCTTCATCTGAAACTGTGCATATCCGGTGTTGGCGCTAGGATATAAGTCCTCTTGCACTCCTCCACTCTGAACTCATGTCATATCTCTCTTCACTTGTGAAGCCACCTCTGCCTGATGCTCCACTTGAAACTAATATCCCCCTGATGCCATAGAAGCCGACTCTGTAACTGATTTCCTCAAGGACAACCACTCAACGCTATACTGCTGAGTCTGCCACTACACCTCAGACACCGTCGCTGTCCTTTCGGATGCTCCAGACTCCACAGACCTATCCGAAACCATCTCAGATACACCACACCCTATGGCTCCTCTGAGACTACCAAGAGCTCATCCAACTCTTCACTTGTATCAACTGAACTGATGGAATCTGAGTTTTATCCTTCCTTGCACTTTTTCTAAAGTGGATATTCTCGCTTAAAGTGTCTTGCTTCACCATACTTGAAGCATCTTTTGGATTCCTTGCTGCCCCTTCATTGACCCTTCTTCTTTCCTTATCTAAACCTTTCTGAAACCTCGAGACCCTCCTGGAAGACCTCCCTCTTCATCATCCATTCCCGCTACTCATTGGACCTTAGCACTGATATGATCTCCTCATACACCAGCATCTCCTTACCATACAGCAAATCATCACCAATAGGGTGAAGCTCCCGGATAGCGAACATAGCAGCAATAAACTTTTGTCCTCCTCTTCAAGATCCATCCAAATGTTGAGAAAATCTATGCTCATTATCGAACCACTGAATATGCCCTGCAACATCCTTGCCCTCTTGCATCCGAAGGCTATATAGTTGCTTTTTCAGCATCAACTTGTTGTACATGTTCTTCCTCATGTACAACTAATGTAATCTTGACCATAAACCCTTGGATGTCTTCTCCTCCAATATGCCATATAGCATCTCATCTACCAGACAAGTTCTAATCATGGCACATGCCCTTTTCTCCAAGGACACCCACTCCTTATCTATCATCTCCTCTGGCTTATCTTCCCAGGCTGAATCCAGTCTCATCTGAACCCTCAGATCCTTTATCCTAACCTTCCACATCATGAAACTTTTTTTTTCATCAAACTTCTCAAATCCTACCTTCAACCACTATTCTCCATGATTGTACAAATCAAAAAATAGCAAATAGATGGATCTAAAAAATATCTTAACTAGGGATGGTGGATAGCAGTCCTGTGATCTCTTTCTTCCTCACGAAGCCTAGAGAAAGTCTTTAGATCTAAACCTCTTTACTGATCTCTACTAAAATCTGATTTTCTTCCTCCTCCAAGCTCAACTAAACTCTGATACCAATTGTTAGATTTTAGTACCTCTCTGATAATTATTAGAGAGAAAAAGAATAAAGTAGATGGCCGGCACCTAGGGCTTAAATTTGGAACCAGGGAGAGAAGAGTAGAGAGTTTTAGAGAGAAAAACTCTAATGTATTACATTCTATTGTAAAGATACAACACCTAAGTTTATATATCCTAGGATTTCTGTTACACACCACATGAATCCTAATAAATCCAGACCCTAGCTGAAAAACTCCCCTAGGATAACCTAATACATGAAAGTACTCATCGATACATGTACATATATCTCACATACTCTCATCCCCTAGATCTGAACCTAACCCATACATGAGTTAGCCACCTTAAGACTTTATTGGTCTAGGCCTTAGGACCCTAGGATGAAAGCCTATCCTAGACCTAAGTAGAAAATTCTGTCTAGTTCTGTTCGCCACCATCGAGCCAGCTCGACTGCGTCTCATTCGAACTCTATCTTCTATCTATCTAAGAAAGCCAACTCAGCTACACCTCGAGCTGGCTCGATCTCAGCCAGAGCCAACTTAGCTGCGTATCCGAGCCAGCTCGCCTGTGTGTCAGCTCCTTATCTTGATTGGTTCTTCTCTTTAACTTTGATCCTTTGCTTCACCTTATGTCCTAGATTTTCAGAGCACCTACCAAGCCTCTTAAGGTCCTCACATCTAAACCTCGAGTCTGTGTAGGGCTACACACTGCCTTCACATAGGATAACTCCTGTCTTAGCACTAGGACTCACACCTGTCCTAGTCCCTTAGAGCCAACACCCTGGCTCCTCCTATGGCCTTCCAAGGCTTGGGAGCACCACACCAGATCCTACACCACATGGTCATCAAGTTACTTATTCCTAGGAGTACCAGATATGATCTCTTATATGGTAGAGACATCTGTATCATGTACCATGTGATCACTAAGAACCCCTAAACCTTCCTATTATGATTATCGAGGCCATGAGGGAGACCCTAAATAGATCCAAGGCACACTTACCTTATGGGATGGCCCTTACCTTGGTATTTAGGAGGTTTGGAGTCAGTTTTGAGGGGGATGCAGTTGCTAGACTATCACACACTGACACCATCAACCGTTTCACTCTACACCATATAGGTTTCTCAAAAAGTGATGGTGGTTGGTCGAAGGGTGCAAAGGAGGAGGAGAGACCTGAGAAGGAAGGACCATCTTTGCCACCCCATGATTATCAAAGATCTCCAAATATTCAGTTCATATCTGATCATGAGGTAGGTCCTTTAGAGTCTGTCAATGCACCTTTGCCTCCATCTAGGAGCACAGATACTATTGTCAGATTTGTAGATGATTAGATTAGGATGATATCTCAGCAAGTTGCAGACCTTCCATCTCCATAGTTTGCCAATAGGAGTACCACCAGCTTTTCTCAAGGGGAGAGTACACATTTTGTCCCATCATCTGATCAGATCCTAATTTCTCATATTTCTACTATCTTTTAGATGCTCTCAGCTTAGTCTGCTCATCTTGAGGAGCTTGAGGAATCTATATTAAGATTGATTGGTAGGGTTTTGGATTTATAGAGGGAGGTATTGGATCTAGCTAGTCCATAGTTCAGAGAGGACATCACAAAGATTTCAGACCTATCTGCATAGGTTGGCAGACTTTGCAATGCTCTGGAGAGGGGGTTTGTTTTTCTGAGGAGAGAGATTAGAGACGCCAGTGAGACTATCTCAATCAAGATTGCTTCCCTTATATAGTCCATGTTGAGAGCCTTAAGACAACTGGACACCATTAGACTTGCCCTCCTAGCCCAAGCTGTATCTTCCCAGGCTGTCGGGCCCTCTCATCCAGCTGCTCGTGCCTGTACTTCTACTCGTGGTCAAGGCAGATATTGTCGAGGACATGCCCATGGTTTTGATCCTAATACTTCTCATCATATCTCTGACTCTTCTAATTCTGACACATCTAGCCGTGAAATCTATTAGATCTAACATAGTCAGACTTATGTATCTAGGATCTAGCTTATGGCCTTAGTACTTTCTGATTGATTGACTCATGGATGGTTGTATGTTTTGGGTATCCATGACTTTTATATGTATTGATAACTTATGACTTCTTAGCATTTTGGCATTATGTTCTAACTCTTATGTACTATCATTTATTATGACTTTTGTTATTTTTGGAATATACATACATACATACATACATACATACATACATACATACATACATACATATATATATATATATATATATATGCTTTTAATTTCTACGAATGTTGTTTGGATTGATTTTTTTATGAATGGCATCAACTAAAATGCTACAATAACGTGATATGAGAAATGTCTTATATATGTGATATGAAATATTATGAATGGCAATGTCTTGTATGTGAGCAAATTGAAATGTCCTATATATGTTTGTTGTATGCATTTTCTTTATAAACTCTTATTTCAGCAGCAAAACATGAGAAATATAGTGAGGGGAAGTCTTTTTTTCTCTCTAAAAATCCCTTAAGATCGTAATTGATGATGTCAAAAAGGGGGAGTAGAGAAATAAAATTGGGCAATAAGCAAATTTGTCAAAGAAAATAATCTTATAAGCAATCTTCAAACTACTCATGATGCATTTTATTCAAATCATTGGCTATAATGTTTAAGTGATGCATCTTCATAAATTTGAAATTTTTAATCAATGCTTCATATATGTTATATTTTGCTTTTCCTAAGTATTTTATTATCATCAAAATGGGAGAGATTGTTACTCCAAGAATTAATTTTGATGATCATAAAATATTTGAAAAAATTACTAATAATTTTGGCTTGAAAAAAGATTTATTGTATTTCAGGAGCAAAATCATAATTTCATCAAGTTCTGATTCGAAAGTCTCAAGAGCAAATATAGAAGATTTTTAATCTTTTGGAGGCAGTTTCATTAATTTTGGATGTATATTTTGAAAGAAAATCAGTTTTGAAGAAAAGGGTCGACCCTTGTCAAAAGGGGCTGATTGGCACGTCGCCCATTGGTTGGCATAAGGGTCGACCTTAGGGTTGTTCTCTACTATTTCTGCAGGCTGAAAAATAGAAACTAGTCATTTCCTGAGTTCTACCATAGAGGTCGACCCTAGGGTCGACCCCTATGTAGGGGACGACCCTAGGGTTGACCCTTGTGACGAAAAATCACAGTAATGGCTAGTTTTTTAGTCCTTTTTAATTACATTTAATATTCCAAAATGGGTCTCCAATAGCTACAAATTGGGTCTGTTTTCCCTCCAGCCATCATAAAAGATATAAAGGCTCTCAAAAGGAGGGAACAAATAAGGAATATCAAGCATTCATTTTAGCCCTAGCAAAAAGCCCTCTTCAAGTAAAAGAAGCTTTCATTTCAAGTACATCTACCCCTCAAGAGCTCATTCAAGTCTTCAACAACCTTGAGAAAAATTAGAAAAGCTTCCTCCTTTGTTGTGTAAAGTATTCTTAAAATTTTATTTGCTCATTAAAGGGGCTAAACTTATATTTCTTTATCATTAACTCTTATACTCTATTTTCTATCTTGTTTTTAAGTTTTGGGAGGGTTCCAAAACTTGGGAAGGTTAATCTAAATCTTGAATCGAATTATATTGGGTTGGCTTGTATCCAAAAAATAAGTATTCTCACTGGTGATAGCTAGGGTCGGAGGTACTGATATTGTATTCTTGTTGAATATGTTTTAGTAGATTTAAATTTTCAAGTAGGAGCTTGGAGAGTGGATGTAGGTGTAAGGTTAGCATTGAACCACTATAAACCTTGATTGTTTATGGTGTACTTACTTGCTATCTATCTTAATTTCTTTATTTTCTTACATACTTGCATCTCATTTTTGCACTTTGCTTAAATCACTCACAACATATAACTTACTTATTATTAGTTAATCTTTGTGGTTCTAAATTAGCTTTAAATTTTCAAAAATCTAATTCACCCCCCCCTCGGGTTGCATAGCTAGGCAATACCTAGCTTTAGAAATTATCAGGCTTATTTTCAAAAGTTATCATTTTTAGTGATTGTCACTGTTGTCCATTGTTTATGATAAATGTAATCTCCATTGGCCTTTTGACAAGATATGGTTATCATTTATCTATAAAGAGAGATTATTATGATATCATTATGAATGATGTTATAGTAACACATGGACAATAAAAAAATTGCATTTAACATTTACATAGCCTATTAGCGTAATATACATATTTAATAAATGTCCTCAGATAGATAATGTCATGGATGCCTACCTTTGGCCTTTAGGCTTGGTCATGTTAACAAGAACATGATAAACATGTTATTTTAAGAGAAAAACCTCAACATCAATGATTATAAATCATTGCTGATTTGTAAGTCTTATCTTCTTAGAAAGATGATAAAATCATCTTTTACTAAAAAAGATGAAAGAGCCAGTGAAGTTCTAAGTCTCATACAAGTGAAGTTCTAAGTCTCATACATAGTGATGAATGCGGACCTATGAACTCAAGTGCCAGAGAAGGATATCAATATTTCATTAAAAATGATCTATCTAGATATAGGTACATCTAGCCTAAATCATTTGAAATATTCAAATAATTTCATAATGAAATAGAAAAATAAACTAGAAAAGATATTAAGACTCTTCGATCAGATCAAGAAGGTGAATACTTATCCAGTGAGATTTTGACATATCTAGGTGAGAATAGGATTCTCTCACAATGGAATCCTTCCAGAACACCATAGGATAATGGTGTATCAGAAATGAGAAATCGAACTTTGTTAGATATGGTTCGATCCATGATAGGGTTTACTAGTCTACCTATTTTTGTTTTAGGGTTATGCTCTTGAGACTGCTTGTTTTTTACTCTAAAAATTGTTTCAAGTAAATCATTATAAGACTCCATATGAGATATGGATTGAGCATAGACCTAGACTCTCTCACCTTCGGATTTATGGTTGTCTGGCCTACATCAAATATTTATACATAGATAAACTTGGATCTTGATCCGATAAGTGTTTAATTATAGGGTACCCCAAGAAAACTAGGGGTTATTAATTCTACCATGATAAAAAATATATGACATTCACCAGCACTAAAGCATTCTTTTTGAAAAAAAAGTGTTGGGGATAAACCCTTTCCCACCGAAGTCTGACTAAATGTTCAATCTCAGAGTGATTTTGGATGAGCTTCTATGCTTTATTATATCTAGTGGACCCCCTACAGTCAAAGTGGCCGAACTCCTTATCTCCAAGCGGTCGGTCCTCCTATGGTCAAACTTTATTTGGACGAATTTGAACGGTGGAAGCAGTTGCATAGGCAGCAAATGGCCTAGCTTGATCAGCTTAGAAACTGACTGAACTTCTCTAGTGAACTCCTTTCGAACTTCTCCAGCAGCCGAACTCCTTCCGAGCTTCTCCAGCAACTGAACTCCTTCTAGACTCCTCCAACATCGGAACTTCTTTTGGACTCCTCCAGCAGTCGAACTCCTTCTGAACTTCTCTAGTGGCTGAACTCCTTCTGAACTCCCCCAATGGTCGAACTCCTTTCAAACTCCTCCTGACCGAACTTTTCATAGTTGCCTAGGAAGGTCTCCGCACGAACTTGGCTCCACACGGTATGAATCAACTCACCTGCAAACCGCTTAAGAGGAGTCTGAGCTCCCCTGGTATTGATGTAACTCAAAGATTCATTGCCAACCGATGTCTACTCCTCCAAACTTTGACTATTAAATCTCAACGGACTGACACATCACGACAACAGACACTATCTTTCGTAACAAATTTCACATGGCCCATAACGCCCCACTACCAAGCGATTATGACTATCATTATCAGTTTGTTATAGACTCTACCTATATAAGAGATCCTTTAGATATGCTTTTTTTTCTAAACTCTCATCTCCTTCTCGATACTCTACAACTTTCTCTATTAAGTACTCCATTTTTGTTGGTCGAAAGAGCAGACTTAATCGTCGGAGGATATTGCCGGAGGCACCACCCCCAATTTCGGTCGAGACTTATTTTGCAAGTCACCGACGGTGACCTCATCTTCTCTAACTCTAGCTTCAAATCCGATGTCAACCAGATTTCGCACCAACATAATTGGTGCTAGAAGGAGGGGTAATAGTTTCCTTATTCTTAATGGAGTGCTCAATAGAGATCTCTCTTCTTCTCCTCCATAGTTCTCCTTCCCGGGAAGGATAACCCCTAGGAAGGCATCAACCTAGCGATCGACGGCCTCCATGGTCACATTCGATCCAGATCTATCCGCCCCTACTTCTTCTCTGGCAACTCAAGCTCCACCTACAGTATGGTGGATGCGAAGCAGTTCAACCTGCTAGTGCAACAGGTTCGTGGCCGCACGAAAGAAGTGTAGGCCATGCAGCAGCAGCAGCCTTCGACATTGATTCAGTTAGAATAGGCTTCTCCAGAACCTCATGATCTAGTCTGAGGGTGGCCGACTTGGGCTAGTCGGTCGGTAACCTACGAAAAGAAGAAACAAAGAGCTGAGAGCCCTTACTGTGATCATGACTCTACCCCTGGGGGGATTTTGCCCTCGTTTGACCAAAAGACCTTGGAGATCTGCGATCGAGAGTATATGGACCAAAAACTATAAGAAATGAATTGGTAGATCAAAGAACTCCACCGTACTCCTCCCTCCTATGGTAATGATATCTATACCGACCCTCCTTTTTCTCATCGCATCATGTAGAAATCGATCCCGTCGAACTTCAAGCTCCCCCATTTCGAGAGCTACGATGGAACCACCAATCCTATTAACCATCTGGAGGCCTTCTGAATAATGATGCTACTTCATTGCACATCCGATGCCATCCTGTGCCAAACTTTTCCATCTACTTTGAAAGGGGCAGCCAGAAATTGATACTCGGCCCTCAAGCCGAATACCTTCTTTTCTTTTGACCAGATCAACCATTAGTTTGTAGCTCATTTTATTAGAAGCCATCATCCCAGGTGGCTCAGAATCCCTCATTAGCATCAAGCAGCAAGAGAGAGAATCCATCCGAGCTTATGTCCAAAATTTGGACCAATCTATTGCAATGGCCATGCTAAAGGGTGGCCTTTAGAAGAACAATCAGCTATTTTCTCTGGAGAAGAAGTACCCCAGGGATTTTGTCGATATGCTGGCTTGGGCTGAGGGGTATGCCTGAGCAGAAGAGGCCTTTAAGGCCAAGGACAATAAAGCCACTGGAGAATGATGAATTGGTGAGCTGGGCAGGCCCGCTGAGTAAGAAAAGTTGAGTGAAGCTTGGTTGCGCTCTTGAGCTCTCCCTGAGTGTAGGCAAGTCCGAACTCCTTCCTAGGCTCGAAAGTAAGAAAGGCCCTGACAAAAGGGCATGGTGGGACTCTCCCCTCCGAAGGTTCCACAACTATGCCCCCCTCAATGCTCTAAAAATGTAAGTACTTATGGAGATCAAGGAGCAACTACCTAGGTCGGAGAGGATGCACTCTCACCCTGATAAGCGCAATCCTAATAAATATTGTCTCTATCATCATGACCATGATCATGATACAAAAGAGTGTATCTAGCTCTAAGATGAGATCGAGGAGCTCATCAAATGAGGCAGGCTCGGTTGATTCCTGCAATGTCAACCCAAAGGGCATGAAGATCCACCGAGGGCACTGCTGTAGCCAGAACCACTAAGAAGGGAGGAGCAAGGGCCAAATCGACCACCCCTCAGCATCATCAACACCATCTCTGGGAGACTTCGACAAGGGGAGGCTAGCAGACCAGCAGAACCCAGGAAGAGGTGGAGAACTGAAGAGCCCATTGCTTTCACCAATGAGGATGCCCAAGGAGTTCAATTCCCGCATAATAACATGGTTGTAATCTCTTTAAATATTGTTGACTATGATGTGCGCCGTGTTCTAATAAATAATAGAAGCTCTATTGATGTTTTATTTTATGATGCTTTCTTAAAAATATCTTTATCTAATAATCATTTGGGACCTATAAACTCCCCACTGGTAGGCTTCAATAGCGACGCCATGGTAGTTGAGGGCATAATAACTCTGATTGTGGCTGTAGGGCAATGCCCGAGGCTGGCTAGAGTGTAGGTCAATTTTCTAGTTGTAAAAGCTCCTCCATCTACTTACAATACTATTCTTGGCCGATCTGGTTTGAATGCACTTCGAGCTGTGCTATCAATCTATTTCTTAAAGGTGAAGTTCTCCATGAGTTGCGAAATTGGAGAGATTAAGAGAGACCAAGCCTTGGCAAGGCACTGTTACTCCATTGTCCTACAAAAGAACACCCAGCCCAACCTTTGCCCCATTGATGGGCTGGATGTCTATGACGACCTTATAGAGGAGTGGGGCGAGCCTATGAAAGACCTAGTAGCCATGTCCTTGGATGACGGGAATGCAGAACACACTTTGTAGATCGGTTCCTACTTCGAGGATGAGGTTCGAGAGCAACTCATCTCCTTTCTTTGAAAGAATGTAGATGTTTTCACTTGGGTTCCAATAGATATGTCGAAAATCGATGCCGAGGTCATGGAACATCGGATAGCTACTGATCCTAGGTGTCGGCCAATAAAAGAGAAGATGCGCAACCATGCTCCGAAGAGGCATAAAGTAATTGCGGAAGAAGTCGACTCCTCAAGGTTGGATTCATCCAAAAAGTTAACTATCTGAGCTGGGTCTCGAATGTGATGCTCATCAAAAAGGTAAACGACAAGTGGAGGATGTATATAGACTTCAAAAAGCTGAACAAAGCTTGCCCAAAAGATAGCTACCCCTACCCAGGATTGACCAGTTGGTGGATGCAACCTCGGGCCATGAACTCCTTACCTTCATGGATGCCTTTTTCAGCTATAACCAAATTCGGATGGTGCCAAAAGATGAGGAAAAAATCACTTTTATTATTGACCATGGTCTTTATTGTTATAGAATCATGCCTATCGGATTAAAAAATGCAAGGGCAATGTAGCAACGCCTGGTCAAGAAAATCTTCAGGGAGCAGATCGATCGAAACATGAAGGTGTATGTAGATGACAAGCTCGTCAAGAGTCGGACTTCAATAAATCACATCACCGACCTCAAAGAGATCTTCAGCACACTTAAGAAGTATAAGATGAAGCTAAATCCGACCAAATGCGCCTTCGGTTTAACCTCAAAAAAGTTCTTGGAATTCAAGGTGTCGAGGTGTGGGATTGAGGCGAATCCAGAGAAAATTCGGGCTATTCAGAAGATGACCACTCCAAGAACAATCAAAGAAGTTTAGTGCTTAACTGAAAAAGTGGCATCCCTAAACCACTTTGTCTCAAGATCAGCCGAGCAATGCATGCTCTTCTTTCAAGTTCTTAAATAGCCAAAGAGCTTCTGCTGGACAGCAAAATGCCAACAGGCATTCAAGGAGCTCAAAAATTATCTTAGCTCATCTCGATTGTTGGCAAAGCCCGAGCTTGAAGAAGAATTATTCTTGCACCTAGCAATCTCCCCAACAGTCCTAGCAGCGATCTTGGTCAAGGAGGAAGCAAAAGTGCAGCGACTGGTCTACTACATAAATCGAGTCTTGAGGGATGCAGAGACCAGTACTCTAAGTTAGAAAAATTGACTTACTCTCTTCTAAGTGCTGCCAGGAGACTCAGACCTTACTTTCAGGGGCACACCTTAACTATCCTCATAGATCAATCAATTAAAGCAGTTCTTCATCGAACGAAAGCCACCAGAAGAATCACAAAATTGGCAATCGAGCTTACAGAGTTTGACATCAATTATCGATCTCGGTCGTCAATCAAAGCTCGGATATTAGTAGATTTTATAGTAGAACGTACCATTCCAGATGAAGCCGAGCCTGGACGGTATGAAACCAACATTCCGTAGTTATAGTTGAGCCCCCTCGAAGAGAACGTCGTCCTTCCCGAAGGCTCTTAGGCCTTATACATGGATGGTTCATCCAACGTTGCTAGAGCAGGCATGGGGTTGGTCTTAGTTAACCCCGAGGGAGTCATCACCGAATATGCACTACACTTTGAATTTCCTGCAACTAATAATGGGGCCGAATATGAAGCTTTGATTGCTAGATTAAAAATAGCAAAAGAGTTAGAAGCAGACCGACTCCAAGTCTACAGTGATTTTCAACTAGTGGTCGGATAGATCAACGGCAATTATGAAGCTCGGGAGGAAAGCATGATAAAATATCTTAAGAAAGTAGAAAACTTGACTTCGATCTTCAACAGTTTCAGTTTTTGATAGATTCTGAGGATAGAGAATATAAGAGCCAGCCTTCTCTCTAAATTAGTCACTTCAGTCCCGATCGAACTATCCAAAAAAGTATTTTTTTTAAAATTCTAAAGTGCCCAAGTTTAGAGGAGTCACAGCCTGTTATGCAAGTAGATCATGAACCGAGCTGGATCGACCCACTAGTTGCCTACCTCAGGGATGGAGCTCTCCCTCATGATCCGAAAGAAGCTCAAAAACTCAGAAATCAGGCTTTTCGATATGTTTTATATGAAGGCAAGCTATATAAAAGGTCATATTCTCTATCGCTCTTGAGATGTCTCTGACCTTTAGAGGCCAACTTCGTATTATAAAAAGTGTATGAAGGAATTTTCGAAAGTCATGTTGGAGCCAGATCCTTGTCATAAAGACTATATCGGCAGGGGTACTATTGGTCGACATTATACCATGATTTTATAGAGTATGTCAAGAAATGTGACCATTATCAGAGAAATGCAAACATACAAAGACAGTCGACCTTCGAGCTTACTCCACTAAAAGCACCATGGCCATTCATGTAGTGGGGAATGGATATACTTGGCCCCTTTTCAAAAGTATCCGAGCAACGGAAGTTCCTCCTAGTTGCAATCGACTACTTCACCAAATGAGTCAAGGCTTAACCATTGGCCAAAATTACTGAAGCCAAGGTGATAATGGGAATGGATATCCTTGGCAAAAATTACTTCACCAAATGGGAATGGATATACTTATCTGGAAGTCAATCATTTGTCGGTTCGATCTATCGTGAACTCTCATAACTGATAATGTAGTAGTTTATTGAGGCAAAATTTGCCGAATTCTATGAGAATCTGAACATGTCCCATCATTTTATATTAGTCATCCACCCACAAGCAAATGGAGAAGCTGAAGTAACAAATAGAACCCTACTGCAAGGTATCAAAGCAAAACTTGAAAGAGTGAGGGGAACCTGGGTAGATGAACTCTATCATGTACTCTGGGCATACCGAACTATCCAAAGGTTGCCAACTAGGGAGACCCCATTTGCCTTGGCTTTTGGAATGGAAGCAGTCATCCCAATCAAACTCAAACTTTCATCAGTATGAGTCATGGTATTCAATGAGCAATGAAACTCATCGGACCTCAGGGCTAACCTCGACTTGTTAGAAGAAAAATGGTAGAAAGCCCAAGCTCGGATGGCAGCCTACAAGTAAAAGGTAGCTCGCTACTACAATTCAAAAGTCAAAGGCAAGATATTCAAAGTGAGGAACTTGGTACTTCGGCAAGCAGCTATCTCACAGCCTTAGAATGAAGAAAAGCTCGCTTTGAATTAGGAAGGTCCGTATGAAATAGAGGAGGTTATCCGGATTGAAATTTATCACCTAAGGGAGCTCAGAGGAACAACTCTCCCACGGTCTTGGAATTCAAAAAAATTGAAAATATACTACCAGTAACTTTTCTTTAATAAAACTTTTCTACTTTAACATCACTACTTCCTAACGCAAAAATCGTGTAATGACAAATAACTCTCTGAAGCAACCTAAAGTAGCCCGTTAGAAATAGGAGCACCTCATCCTAACGTGAGCAAAGTTGAAGAACTCATTGAACTAAGATGAGAAGAGGGGAGAGGCCCTACCAACGGCCCTAACATGCCCCTACAGCCCATTAGGAATAGGAGGAGAACCTCATCCTAACATGAGCAAAGTCGAAGACCTCATTGAACTAAGATAAGATGAGGGGAGAAGCCCTACCAACGATCCTAATATGCCCGTACAGTCCATTAGGAACATGAGGAGAACCTCATCCTAATGTGAGCAAAGTCGAAGGCCTCGTTGAACTAAGATGAGATGAGGGGAGAGGCCCTACCAACAGCCCTAACGTGCCCCTATAGCCCATTAGGAATAGAAGAAAAAACTTATCCTAACGTGAGCAAAGTCGAAGGCCTCGTTAAACCAAGACGAGATGGAGGGAGGGGCCCTACTGACAACCCTAACGCACCCCTACAATCTATTAGGAATAGAAGGAGAATCTCATCCTAACGTGAGCAAAGTTGAAGGGCTCGTTAAACCAAGATGAGATGGAGGGAGAGGCCCTACTGACAACCCTAATGCACCCCTACAAGCCATGTTAGGAATGGGAGGAGAATCTCATCCTAACGTAATCAAAATCCAAGACATCATTAATGAAAGACGAGAGAAAAGAAGAAGCTCTGTCGATAACCTCTACGTATGTTCCTTCCACAACTACCCGACTACGTCAAATGTGAAAAGTTGAACCCCATCTTAGTTCACAGAAGAGACCCCAACTCGACATCCACAACGACCATCTCATTAGAAGACAATGCAAAGAAAAGCAAAGTAAAGAAAATGAATCTACAAACAAGCATTGAATTGGTGTAAGGCAAAAATAGCAAAGAAAGGTATAATTTTATTACATATATATTGAGTATGTTACAAATAGGGTGAAGGTCGACAAAATCGATCACACACACAAAAAAGAAGGGGGGGGGGGTTTCGGGGGAGGGAGGAAAAGGAGGTGAAGTCCTAAGGTGGACCGGGTTCTTCAGACTTCGGGCTATTGGCCCCAGCCATCGCCAAGGCC
Organism: Cocos nucifera; assembly: GCA_006176705.1. Lineage (NCBI taxonomy): Eukaryota > Viridiplantae > Streptophyta > Magnoliopsida > Arecales > Arecaceae > Cocos > Cocos nucifera. Next base: position 850,777 of record QRFJ01000338.1, on the reverse strand, counting down.
TCCTTCAATATGAAGATCTCCTCCTCGAGTTTCTTCTTCTTATATAGGCCTTCAATGTACATTCTATTGGTGTGCTCAAATTTGGCCTCGAGCTCTCGCCGTTGCTTCCTTAGGACTTCGGATTCAACTTCAGCATCCTTGACAGCTTGATACTCACAGGTCAACTAGAGCTTCAACCATTGGACTTCGGCCTTCACCTCGACAGCTTCTGAGAGCTCACCGACGCTCCTCCTCATAGAGGCAATTTTCACCGACTCGCTGCTCGAACCAGCTTGTCGACTGCTATACAACTTCCATTGGAAGTAGCTCACTTCATCTCTGGCAGCCTTCAGCTCGTCTTCAAACCTGGACATCTTCCCTGTCCAAGTTATCCAATAGCTATTATGCCTGTCCTCAGCATCCTGCAGTTGCTTCTAAAGCTGGAAGAACTTTTTCGACCAGTCCCAATCATATCGGGCTTTATCAGTGGACCACGGCGAACTCCCTTCCAAAAGATGGATCTTTTTCTTTTCCCTTTTAAGATCAACTTCAAGGGAGCCGATCTTCGCTGTCAGCGCCCATGACTTATCACTCATGTTCTTTCGGAGTTTGATAAGCTCCCTCTCGAAGCTCCCCTTTTGAATGTTGAAACTCGTGGAGTCCTTCATGTGGAAGTTTTGGAGGTGAGTGACCTCTTTGGTCACCTCTGAAGCATTCTTCTATGAAGCTTGAAGGTCATCCTCCATCTTCTTCAATTTCTTTTTCAAATGATGGATTTCTTTCTTCAACCTCTTTATTAAAGGCTTCAATGAGACCCCCTAAGATAAGGGGTCGATGTCGATTGGGGACGGCGGGTTATAACCCTGATTAAGGGGAGGACTCTGGATAACATAGGGCACAACACCAATGAGAAGAGAGGTATAGACAAAAGTGAATTTGCTTTCATTTAACTTAAAAATTCTCAAGTACAAAGCAAGACAAAAAGAGGAAAAGGAAAAAATACAACTACTCGAGGATTTCAACCTCAGGAGGGGTGGTAGCAGACGAAGCTAGAGCACTCTCGACTACCTCGGGTCCCTGAGTAGGCTCGGATGCCCCCATAATAGGTTCGGTAGAGGAAAGATCGGCCCTAGTGTTGGACCATCCCACTTCTTCGTCGGCCTCCTCCTCTCCTAGGAAGCCAAGATCAAGTTCGAGGAACCTTCAGGCCACCCTGCCCTCGCATAGCTCAAAGCCCTTGATGAATGCCTTCTGGCTGAAGGCGATATTTAGGTCCTTCATTTCAAGGGAGATCTTGAACTCCTCAACAGCTCGATCTGCTACCTTCAAAATGGACTTCGCTAATTGAGCCTCCAGCTTGGCAACCTTGAGCCTAGCCTTTTTCTTCTCCTCTTCCTCTAGAGCCAATGCTACCTTAAGTCCAACCAAGATGAACTCCTTTCGAAGTGCACTGTGCAGGCTCTTATTTTTCACTATCTTCTCCTCTGCAAGGTACTCAGCTTTAGTAGCCATCACTTGAAGGCGATTGATCTCAGCCTGAAGGTCTTCCCGGACCTTCAACAGCTCCGCCTCCAAGCAATTCACCTTCTTGAGATGGGCAAGCATGTGGTGGCCCGATTGCTATAAACAGATCATTGTAAGGTGAAGGAAGAAAGGATAAAAAAATGGAAAAGAAGTATGGCAAGATGATTACTTAAGGACAGTCCCAAGAGACTCCCAAACAAACTTTCTCTGGTCAAGGTCAGCCAGGCGGTCCACTGAAGGAAAAACTCTATTTTCCTGGGTCAGGTTCGTTCAGATCTGATTGGGTCAAGAGGGATAATTCAAAAATTTTTCTCTAAGATCCTAATCAAATCTAAGCCTCTTCAGATCTCATCTTATTGATCTGATAAAATAAAATAAAATAAATTAAATTAAATCTAATTTAATTATATCTTTATTTTGGATAATCAAATTATCCTATGATGATCCCAATGTTTGCCTGAGGTTCTAGATGTAGCCACGCAAGTGCCTGGCCTCTATGGGTATTCACTCGGGCAGGATCTGGAGATCTTCTCCTTCTTAATCTATCCCCTAAAAATTAGATCTGGATCCGATCTTGAAGGTCTTCAAAAAGGCTTTTGAAGATCAGTCGTTGTCTCTTGCAGGAGTGCTGCCTTCTTCCTTTCCTATCACCTTTCACTTGCTTGGATTGCACCTAACTAATGCCCAAAGCCTCTTGGGCATGGAGAGGAGAGAGAAGACCAAAGGGTGGCATGGAGAAGGAGGGAGAGGGGCTATGTGGCATGGACTAAGGCAGAAGCTCTCTTAATCTAGGCGGAGATAGGGTTTTTATAGACCCTGCTGCGCCATGTAGTGCCACATAATCCCAGCCAATCACGATCTTTTATGCAATCAGATCTAAATCTTATTGGTGGGATGATATCATCTGATCTAATCAGATTAGAGTCCCTCAAAACTCTCCTTAGATGGAGCCAAGACTAGTCAAACAGGACTCCTTGACGCCATCTATGTTGATTCCCTAAAGCAACTGGAGTCCCATCTATATGGGACTCCAATCCTTATCCACATGGGATGCACACCTCCCTAGATGTGCGCCCTTTATCTATATACCTTTTAGCAAGAGGACAAGGGTCAAAGTTCTCTCCTATGGGTGCATGACACATGGGCAGATGTCTAAATATCAAAGGTCAACATTTGACGAAAGTCCAAAGATAAGATTTAGCAGGTGATGGAAAATAGCAGGTGTTGTCTCAAATTTATCTCATAAATTAAGACAACCATTTTCTGACCTGGACAAGCTCCAGTCAGACCAAATAAAGTTTCTAAGTGAGCCTAAATACATTTGGCTCAGTCGAGATAAGCTTTAATGGTTGTTAAAGGAGAACATTAGGCTCAATCATATGCTAGCATGATTTTCTTGAACCTAATTGAATCTTATTCAAATTAATTGAATTGGGTTAGTCCAATTGATGATATCCAGATTTAAACCCTTGTTTGTATGATCCAGTTAGGTTTAGTTTCGTATGGTAATAGGATAGGTCGTGATCTCTATCATTGACATCATCGAAATACCTTTCGATGGATCAGAACTTTTCTAATTCAGGAAACAAATATGATCGATCATCCAAATCATTCTAATTGTTTCCAAAATCCACCAATGACACCGGGGCAGCGTATGGTGGCAACCCATCAGAACTGAAAGTGAACCTCTCGATGCAGTTACCTATGTGATTAAGTTACTCTATCTTGAGCTCCAATCGAATTAGGGTTTAGGTGATCTCGTCAAACCCTAATTTTCGTCATATGAATTAATCATTCGATTCAAGTCCAATTATGAAAATCCTAATAGAAACTCTTTCTGTTATTTCACTCTGCCATGGCCATGGGCTTATGGACTCGATTCTCATGATCATCATAGGACTGCTCCTCTCCTACCGAGATAGATAGATCTCCTATTGGTGCAATCCAATTCCTACAATGAACATGCTATAGCCAACATACACCTTAGGGTTCCGAATGGCTAGGAGACCGAGTCATAGTATAGTCAAACTATAACACCCTCAAGGTGAACTACCGATGCACCTCAGGTCAAAGAAACAGACACACCACTGTAGCTTCGAGCCAGTCATCAATGAAAAGGTAGACTTCCTCATGACTACTCGAGGTGGTCACGTTCAGTGCCCTCGTTCTCTAACGAGTACATACACAAGACTCATCTATCCTAAATAAGCGATCGTACACCAACCTTCTTGATCAATCACCATCCTCATGATGATCCTATAGTCGAGAGCATTGTATGAGTTAATAATGAAAATTAATGTCTTAAATTTTCAACTCTTGAAAATATGAACTATCATTACCATTAACTCAAGGGATGTATCATAGACACTTTCAAATACATACTATAATAGAAAATAACTCATTTTATTATTTATAGTTAAAATTATAATTTTGTCCTTAGAAGTGTATTACAAGTGTCAGCCAATCTAGTTTCAAGAGCACACATATCTAATAAACTCCCACTAGACCTAAAGCCAATTGGCTACAAATCTAAGTTCCATCTTCTCAAGGTGGGCTTTGATCTTCTACTGGCCCAAAGGCTTTGTGAGTGGGTCTGCCGCATTGTCTGCAGAGTCGACTCTCTTGACCTCGACGTAACCTTTCTGAAGGTAATTGTGGATGAGGTGGTATCGCCGCTCGATTTGCTTGGATTTCTAGTGAGACCTCGACTCCTTAGCAAGGGCTATGGTACCATTATTATCATAATATAGAAGAATGGCATCCAATGGCATCACTATGATCTCTATGGTAAATTTTTTGTACTAGAATGTCTCCTTTATAGCTTCTGATGCAGCGATGTACTCTACTTCCATGGTGGAATCTGCCATTACTATCTGCTTGAAACTCTTTTAACTGACAGCACCACCATTACACACAAATAGACTCCCAGATGTTGACTTTCGATAATCCATATCAGACATAAAATCCGAGTCTGTATACCCCTGAACTTGGAGTTCTCCATTACCAAAAATCAACAACATATCCTTAGTTCTTCTCAAGTACTTATGAATACATTTCACAGAAGTCCAGTGTTCTTTAACTGGATTCGATTGATATCTACTCGTGACACTCATAGCATGGGCTATATCAGCTCGTGTACATAACATGGCATACATGAGGCTCCCTATTGGTGAAGCATAAGGGATCTTGCTCATGCATTCAATCTCCTCTGGTGTATTGGGACACATTTTCTTGGAGAGATGAATGCCATGTCTGAAGGGTACCAATCCCCTCTTGGAGTTTTCCATGCTAAAACTCTTTAACACTTCCTCTATGTATATCTTCTGTGAAAGACCTAGCATCCTATTTGGTCTATCTCTATAGACCTTAATTCCTAGAATGAAGGATGCTTCTCCTAGGTCTTTCTTAGAGAATTCTTTAGATAACCACATTTTAACTATGGTCAACATGGGAATATCATTCCCAATCAGGAGGATATCATCCACGTACAGTACGAGGAAGACAATACCGCTCCCACTAATCTTTTTGAAAATATATTATTCCTCCTCATTTTTGATGAAATCAAATAATTTGATCACATCATTAAAACGAGTATTCCAGCTCTGAGATGCTTACTTAAGTCCATATATTGACCTTTATAGCTTACATACTTTATGATCAGCATCACTGGATGTAAAACCTAGCGGTTGTTCTATATAGATATGTTTCTCAAGGTATCCATTTAAGAACACCATTTTCACGTCCATTTGCCATATTTCATAATCGAAATAGGCTGCAACAACAAGCAATGTGTGGATAGATTTTTAGCATAGCTATAGGCGAAAAGGTATCTTGATAGTTAATGCCTTCACGCTGACTATACCCTTTTGCCACTAATCTAGCTTTGAATGTCTCCACATTTCCATCTGCACTAATCCTTCTCTTGTAGATCCATTTACACCCAATAGGTACTATACCTTCTGGTGGATCTACCAAGGTTCAAACTTGGTTTGAGTGCATCGAGTCAATTTCTGACTTCATTGCCTCTAACCACTTCTCAGAGTCGATATCTGATATTGCCTCATCATAGGTTTTGGGATCACCATGAATCCCATTACCTACGAGAAATATTTTCTCTACTTTCTCTGAAATAGTACCTAAGGACCTCTCAGAAGGTTGAAAAACCCTTTTCGATCTATGAGGTGGAGGAGTAGTGATTGTATTGGCTCAACCTGATTTGGTTCCATGGGGTCCTTAGCTCGTTGCTCTTGTGAGACTTTCTCCTCGAGCTTGATTTGCTTTCCAATGCCGCCATCTTGAATAAACTATTTTTCAAGAATAATGGCATGCCGAGTCATAATCACATTGTGATCTTCTAGAATATAGAAATAATGTCCTAATGACTCTTTAGGATATCCTATAAATCGAGCTCTAAAGGACCTATTGTCTAACTTGTCCGCTTGTTATCTTTTAACATGAGCCAGACAACCCTAAATTCTGAGATGACTCAAACTTGATTTTTTATCATACCATATCTCATACAGTATAGTAGGAACGATTTTAGAGGGAACCCTATTCAGTATATATATAGCAGTTAAAAGACTATATTTCCAAAGAAAATTAGAAAGGTCTGTGAAGCACATCATGGATCAGACCATATCTAATAGGGTCCGGTTCCTCTATTCTGAAATCTCATTAAATTGAGGTGTTTCATGTGGAGTCCATTGAGAGACTACCATTTTGCTTGAGATAATTTAGAAATTCCAGACTAAGGTATTCACCTCCTCGATGTGATCGAAGAACCTTAATGAATTTTCCAGTTTGCTTTTCGACTTCATGTCTGAATTTCTTAAACTTTTCAAAAGCTTCAGACTTGTGTCTTATAAGATACTCGTATCCATACTGAGATAAATCATCGGTAAAGATTATGAATTAGATAAAGTTGACTCTAGTCGACACATCAAATGGGCCGCACACATCAGTATGTACTTGGGCAAGTAGATCCGTGGCCCTTTCCCCATGTCCTACAAAGGGGAGTTTAGTCATTTTGCCATGAAGACATATTTCATAAATTGGATATGACTCAGAAGTCAATGGACTCAACAGCCGATTTTCTCCAATTTGTTAACCCTATCTTCTACTATATGACATAGCCTTAGGTGCCATAGATACCTATCGTTTGGACTATCCCTGGATCATTTTACGGCATTCATATTTTGTTCAATATTAAAGATAGATACATCAATATGTAACTGATAGAGATCGTTAATAAGAAAACTACTTGCAATTTTATTTCTTTCATAAAGAATATTATAATGATTCTTAAGAAAACTAATTACATAATCTTCTTGTGCTAAACATGAAACAGAAATCAAATTCCAGCTTGCGGCAGGCACATAATAACAATCCCTAAGTACTAAATCTAAGTCAGATGATAGTCAAAGAGGATAGATTTCCACGGCCACAGCAGTAATCCTTGCTCCATTTTTGACGTGTAGGATCATCTAACCATCCCTCAGCCTCCTGCTATCCTCAAGATCCTGCATGAAAGTGCATAAATGAGCACTAGAACCAGAGTCAAGCATCCAACTAGATGCAAAAAAAATCATAAGATTAGATTCAATAATGAGCAAACCTCCAGAAGGATTTGTCTTCTTCTTATTCTTTAGGGTGGCTAGGTATGTAGGGCAATTCCATTTTCAGTGGCCGTCAGTATTACAATGAAAATACTTTCCTTTGTTAGCGGCCTTCTTCTTCAGCTCTGCCTTTCTTTTCTTTCCACCTTCCACCTTATGCTTTTTCATAGATTTCTTCTTTTTTTCAAAAGACTTTCTCTTAGAAGAAGTCCATTCCATAGCAAGTATTGAGCCTTTAGAACCTTTCATAGAAAACTCAACAGTAACCAACATGTTCATAAGCTCGGCCAGAGTATTCTAAAGTTTGTGCATATGGTAGTTTATAATAAACTGCCCATATGCATCAGTCAAGGATTGTAGGATTATATCACTCTGCAGATCTTGATCTAACTTCACTTCAAGCTTCTCAAGCTCTTCCAAGTTCTTGATCATCATTAGACAATGACCTTGGACTGACTGCCCATCACACATTTTAGCCTTAAACAGTCATTTAGTGACCTAATATTTGGCTATGCAATTCTGTTCACCAAACAACTCTTGGAGGTGAGCCAACATTTGGTGGGTAGTCTTGATATCTTTATGTTGGCGCTGAAGCTTATTAGACATCAAGCCCAACATGTAGTATCTGACCTTGTTATCTTCATCCATCCATTTGTCAAGAGATGCTCTCTGTTCAGCAGACGGACGGACTGGTAAGATGGGAGGATTCTGATCTAATACATGAGTTAACTTCTTAGAATCCAAAATAATTCTGACGTTCTATAGCCAATCCTTGTAATTGGGTTCGATCATTCCATGGGTGTCCAAGATACGGGCTAGTGGGGTGGATGCAAATATTTTTCTTTTTTCTGTAGAGAGTCAAAATTTCTATTTAGATTTTGTAATTAAGACTTGACCAATTTGTTTAGAAGTTTGATTTTTAAATAAATTAGCTCCCACCATTTTCTCGGATCCCTACACTCTCTATAGAGATGTGAAAATCTACACGATTACTGATTTCTATAGGATGGTGCAGTCCCACCAACTGACTCATCACCTCACCAAACAGTTATTGGTGATGGTTTAGCCAATAAGTGAACAACACTTATCCAATGATTCTCTAATCATCGTGCACCCAAGCTTGGTCTCTAATTCATGAATCTCACCATGCCCGGAATATTGATCCACTCCTTAGTTAAGTCAGACCCATCATTTACACAGATTAGATTCTTAATTGGGTTTCTCATCGTATTCAAAATATTGAGCCCAATCCATCCTCCAGCCCATAGCATCTAATGCCTAATAGACATGGTTGCATCTTTTTGGTGCAACTGAACCTATGACTAGCTGAGAATAATCAACCCCGAGAAGGATCCGCATATCTACAATGGTGGAAGACATTAGACTTAATCTTTTCTTAGGAAAATTTGATTTAGATCTCTTTAAACTTAACTTGACATAGCCATAACCATTATGGCTAACCTAGTGGCATGGGTTAGCTCAGATTGTTAGCTACCTTAGATCAGGACTGAGCCGACAAATATGGTCAGGTAAGTGAGACCCGTGGAGGGATATGCTATTAACTCGACAAGAACGCATTCAAGTTGAGTAGCTTTCAATTAAAAATCAATCGGTTGTATCTGCTAAACTTATCTTAGATACCAAATTATTGAGCCAAAATCAATCGGGTTAGCCTACAATCCAAACTCTAACCACTGAGCCTAATTAGGTCTTAACTTGATCGATCACTCATGTGACTCGATCTTGGCCCAGACTTAATTCTATTAGGCTACTCAATTTAAGCACTCTTGATCCCATCTATCCAACTCTTGATTCGGTTTGATCAACCGCTAAACCTAATTGAGCTACCTAAGTCCGAACCCAATTTTATGAATATATCTTAGATCTAAAAATTCTCAGTTTTAGATCTAATATATTTTATAATTATAATTCTTAATTAATTTTAGGATTCATAAACAAAACATGTATACAAAATCCTAGGATTTTAAGATCTTGGATTTTGCAGAAAATAAGTTTTTGATTTGATTTCTGATTAAGGATGAACATGCAGCATGCCTACACATCATAAGAACACCCCATCGAATAAGAGGAGAGGATTTTTAAACCCTACTTCATTCTTATGATCGGACGACCAAGGGAAACGTCTTAATCAAAAACATGATAAATCTACAAAACTAGTTAGATCTACATATATATCACATATATAAAAATTAATCCAACTTAAAAACATGTTTTGCATACATCTCATGTATCATATCATGCATGTTTTCATATCTAAATTATCTCATAAACTTTTAAAAAATAAAATTTAAATTTGATCATATCAAATTAAATTTATTCAAGATAATTTTGTAGAACTATTCTACAACCAGTCTAAAAATACATCTATCATATCTCATATGAAAAATTAAATAAATTTATTTTCTATTTTTTAGATCTAATTATAATATTTATAATATCAAAAAATAATAAATAAATAGATCTAAAAAATATAATTAATTTAATTTAAATTATGATCATGCTAGACTATACATAACATAATTCTATTCCTAGTCTAGTCATGCATCTCATACATCTTAGATTTAGATTATTTAATTTTTAATTTTTCTAATTTTAAATCTAATCACATCTCATGTCATATCTAAAATCATCTAATTATCAAATCAAAAATAAATTAAAATCAGATCTAATGAATTTTGGAACCTGGCTCTGATACCAGTTGAAGAAAAAATCCTATTTTTCTGGATCAGGATCGTTTAGATCTAATTGGATCAAGAGGGATATTTCAAAAATTTTTCTCTAAGATCCTAATCAGATCTAATATTCTTTAAATTTAATATTATTAAAATGATAAAATAAAATAAAATGAAAATAAATTAAATCTAATTTAATTATATCTTGATTTTGGGTAATCCAATTATCCTGTGATGATCCTGATGTTTGCCTGAGATTTTGGATGTAGCCATGCAAGCAGCTAGCCTCTACCAGTATCCACTCGAGCAGGATCTGGAGATCTTCTCCTTCTCAATCTATCCTCCAAAAGTCAAATCTGGATCTGATCTTGAAGGTCTTCAAAAAGACTTTTGAAAATTAGCCATTGTCTCTTACAGCAGTGCTGCCTTCTTCCTTTCCTATCGCCTTTCACTTGCTTACCTAACTCATGCCCAAAGCCTCTTAGGATGGAGAGGAGAGAGAATACTAGTGGGTGGCATGGAGAAGGAGGGAGAGGGGCAATGTGGCATAGGCTAAGGCAGAAGCTCTTTTAATCAAGGCATAGATAGGGTTTTTATAGACCCTACTGTGCCATGCAGTGTGCCACATCATCCCGATAGCCTTTTGTATAATCAGATCTAAATCTAATTGGTACGATGACATCATCTGATCTAATCATATTAGAGTTCCTCAAAACTCTTCTTAGATGGTGCCAAGATTGGTCAAATAGAACTCCTTGGCGCCATCTAGGTTGATTCCGTAAAGCAACTGGAGTCCCATTTGTATGGGACTCCAATCCTTATCCACGTGGGACTCACGCCTCCCTAGGTGTGCACCCTTTATCTATATACCTTTTAGCAAGGAGACAAGGGTCAAAGTTCTCTCTTATGGGTGCATGATACATGGGCAGATGTCTAAGTGTCAAAGGTCAGCATTTGACCAAAGTCCAAAGATAAGATTTAGTACATGATGGAAAATAGCAGGTGTTGTCTCAAATTTATCTCATAAATTAAGACAACCATTTTTTGGTTTGGACAAGCTCCATTAGATCAAATAAAGATCTTGAGTGAGCCTAAATACATTTGGCTCAGTCGAGACAAGCTTTAATGATCGTTAAAGGAGAACATTAGGCTCAATCATGTGCTAGCATGATTTTCTTGAACCAAATTAAATCTTATTCAAATCAATTGAACTAGGTTAGTCTAATTGATGATATTCAGATTTAAACCCTTGTTTGTGTGATCCAGTTAGGTTTAGTTCTATATGGTAATGGGATATGTCATGATCTCTATCATCGACATCATCGAAATATCTTTTGATGGATCAGAACTTTTCTAATTCAAACAACTGGTATGATCGATTATCCAAATCATTCTAATTGTTTCCAAAATCCACCAGTGACATCTAGCAGCATATGGTGGCAATCCATCAGAACTGAAAGTGAACCTCTCGGTGCAGTTATCTATGTGATTAAGTTACTCTATCTTGAGCCCCAATCGAATTAGGGTTAAGGTGATCTCATCAAACCTTAATTTTCATCATATGAATTAATCATTCAATTCAAGTCCAATTATAGAAACCCTAATAGAAACTCTTTCTATTATTTCACTCTGCCATGTTCACGGACTTATAGACTCGATTCTCATGATTATCAAAGGATTGCTCCTCTTCTATCGAGATAGATAGATCTCCTATTGGTGCAATCAAATTCCTACAATGAACATGCTATAGCCAACATACACCTTAGGGTTCCTAATGACTAGAAGGTCGAGTCATAGCGTAGTCAAACTATAACACCCTCAAGGTGACCTACCGATGCACCTTAGGTCAAAGAAATAGACACACCACTGCAGCTTCGAGCCAGTCATCAATGAAAGGTAGACCTCCTCATGACTACTCGAGGTGGTCATGTTTAGTGCCCTCGTTCTCTAACGAGTATCTGTACTCTCGCTCCGATGTCTCTACATTGTAGACTTAAGACTCATCTATCCTAAACAAGCGATCGTACACCAACCTTCTGGATCAATCATCATCCTCATGATGATCCTATGGTCGAGAGCGTTGTATGAGTTAATAATGAAAATTCATATCTTAAATTTTCAACTCTTAAAAATATGAACTATCATTACCATTAACTCAAGGGATGCATCACAGACACTTTCAAATACACATTATGATAGAAAATAATCCATTTTATTATTTATAGTCAAAATTATAATTTTGCCCTTAGAAGTGTATTACAAGTGTCAGCCAATCTGGTTTCAAGGGCACACATATCTAACAAACTCCCGCTAGACCTAAAGCCAGTTGGCTACAAATCTAAGTTCCATCTTCTCAAGGTGGGCTTCGATCTTTTGTAGGCCCAATGGCTTTATGAGTGGGTCTGTCGCATTGTCTGCGAAGTCGACTCTCTTAACCTCGATGTAACCTTTCTGGAGGTAATCACGGATGAGCTAGTATCGCCGCTCGATTTGCTTAGATTTCTAGTGAGACCTCGGCTCCTTCGCAAAGGCTATGGTGCCATTATTATCATAGTACAGAAGAATGGCATCCGATGGCATCACTACGATCTCTACAGTGAATTTCTTATACTAAAATGCCTCCTTCATAGCTTCTGATGCAGCAATGCACTCTACTTCCATGGTGGAATCTGCTATTACTGTCAGCTTGAAACTCTTCTAACTGATAGCACCACAATTACACACAAATAGACTTTCAGATGTCGACTTTCGATCATCTATATCGAATGTAAAATTCGAGTCTGTATACCATGGACTTGGAGTTCTCCATTATCAAAAATCAACAACATATCCTTAGTTCTACTCAAGTACTTAAGGATACATTTTATAAAAGTTCAGTGTTCTTCATCTGGATTCGACTGATATCTGCTCGTGACACTCACAGCATGGGCTATATCAGGTCGTGTACATAACATGGCATACATGAGGCTCCCTATTGTTGAAGCATAAGGGATCTTGCTCATGCGTTCAATCTCCTCTAGTGTATTGGGATACATTTTCTTGGAGAGATGAATGCCATGTTTGAAGGATACCAATCCCCTCTTGGAGTTTTTCATGCTAAAACTCTTTAACACTTCCTCTATATACATCTTCTGTGAAAGACCTGGCATCCTATTTGGTCTATCTCTATAGACCTTAATTCCTAGAATGAATGATGCTTCTCCTAGGTCTTTCATGGAGAATTCTTTAGATAACCATATTTTAACTGTGGTCAACATGAAAATATCATTTCCAATCAGGAGGATATCATCCATATACAGTACGAGGAAGATAATAGGGCTCCCACTGATCTTTTTGAAAACACATGGTTCCTCCTCATTTTTGATGAAATCAAATAATTTGATCACATCATTAAAACGAATATTTCAGCTCTAAGATGCTTGCTTAAGTTCATATACGGACCTTTGTAGCTTACATACTTTATGATCAGCATCACTGGATGTGAAACCTAGCGGCTGTTCCATATAGATATCTTCTTCAAGGTATCCATTTAAGAATGCCATTTTCACGTCCATTTGTCATATTTCATAATCAAAATATGCTGCAACAACAAGCAATGTACGGATGGATTTTAGTATAGCTATTGGTGAAAAAGTATCCTGATAGTTAATGCCTTCGCACTGACTATACATTTTTACCACTAATCTAGCTTTGAATGTCTCCACATTTCCATCTGCACCAATCCTTCTCTTGTAGATCTATTTACATCCAATAGGTACTATACCTTTTGGTGGATCTACCAAGGTCTAAACTTGGTTTGAGTGCATCGAGTCAATTTCTGACTTCATTGCCTCTAACCACTTCTCAAAGTCGATATCTGATATCACCTCATCATAGGTTTTGGGATCACCATGAATCCCATTACCTATGAGGAACATTTCCTCTACTTTCTCTAAAATAGTACCTAAGAACCTCTCAGGGGGACGAAAAACCCTTTTCGATCTATGAGGTGGAGGTAGTGATTGTATTGGCTCAATCTGATTTGGTTCCATCGGGTCAGCTTGTTGCTCTTGTGAGACTTTCTCCTCGAGCTTGATTTGCTTTTCAATGCCGCCATCTTGAATAAACTATTTTTCAAGAAAAATGGCATGCCGAGTCATAATCACATTATGATCTTCTGGAATATAGAAATAATATCCTAATGACTTTTTAGGATATCCTATAAATTGAGCTTTAAAGGATCTATAGTCTAACTTATCCGCTTGTTGTCTTTTGATATTAGCCAGACAACCCTAAATTCTGAGATGACTCAGACTTGATTTTTTACCAAATCATATCTCATACGGTGTAGTAAGAACGGTTTTAGAGAAAATCCTATTCAGTATATATATGGCATTTAACAGACTAAGTTTTCAAAGAAAATCAGAATGGTCTATGAAGCTCATCATGGATCAGACCATATCTAATAGGGTCTGATTCCTCCATTCTAAAATCCCATTAAGTTGAGGAGTTTCAGATGGAGTCCATTGAGAGACTATGTCATTTTGCTTGAGATAGTCCAGAAATTTCAGACTAAGGTATTCACCTCCTCGATCTAATTGAAGAACCTTAATAGATTTTTCAGTTTGCTTTTCGACTTCATGTCTGAATTCCTTAAACTTTTCAAATGCTTCAGACTTGTGTCTCATAAGATACACGTATCCATACCGAGATAAATCATCGGTAAAGATTATGAATTAGATAAAGTTGCCTCTAATCGACACATCAAATGGACCGCACACATCAGTATGTACTAGGACAAGTAGATCCGTGGCCCTTTCCCCATGTCCTAGAAAGGGGAGTTTAGTCATTTTGCCATGAAGACATGTTTCATAAATTGGATATGACTCGAAAGTCAATGGACTCAATAGTCCGATTTTCTCTAATTTGTTAACCCTATCTTCTGCTATATGACCTAGGCTTAGGTGCCATAGATACCTATCATTTGGACTATCCCTGGGTCATTTTACGGTATTCACATTTTGTTCGATATTAAAGATAGACACATCAATATGTAACTGGTAGAGATCATTAATAAGGAAACCACTTGCAATTTTATTTCTTTCATAAAAAATATTACAATGATCCTTAAGAAAACTAATTACATAACCTTCTTGTGCTAAACATGAAACAGAAATTAAATTTCTGCTTGCGGCAGGCACATAATAATAATTCCTAAGTACTAAATCTAAGCCAGATGGTAGTCAAAGAGGATAGGTTCCCACAGCCACAGCAGTAAGCCTTGCTTCATTTTCGATGCGTAGGATCATCTCACCATCCCTCAGCCTCCTGCTATTTTCAAGATCCTGCATGAAAGTGCATAAATGAGCACTAGAACTAGAGTCAAGCACCCAACTAGATGCAGAAGAAATCGTAAGGTTAGATTCAATAATGAGCATACCTCCAGAAGGACCTGTGTTCTTCTTATTCTTTAGGGTGGCCAGGTTTGTATGGTAGTTTCATTTCCAGTGGCCGTCAGTATTGCAATAAAAATACTTTCTTTGTCAGTGGCCTTCTTCTTCAACTCTGCCTTTCTTTTCTTTCCACCTTCCACCATATGCTTTTTCACAGACTTCTTCTTTTTTCCAAAAGACTTTGTCTTGAAAGAAGTCCGTTTCATAGCAAGTATTGAGCCTTTAGAACCTTTCATAGAAAGCTCAGTAGTAACCAGCATGTTCATAAGCTCGACCAGAGTATTCTAAAATTTATGCATATGATAGTTCATAATAAACTGCCCATACGCATTAGTCAAGGATTGCAGAATTATATCATTCTACAGATCCTGATCTAACTTCACTCCAAGCTTCTCAAGCTCTTTCAAGTTCTTGATCATCATCAGACAATGATCTTGGATTGACTACCCATCACACATTTTAGCCTTAAACAATCATTTAGTGATATGCTATTTGGCTGCACGATTTCGTTCACCAAACAACACTTGGAGGTGAGCCAACATTTGGGGGGCAATCTCGATATCTTTATATTGGCGTTGAAGCTCATCAGACATCGAGCCCAACATATAGTATCTAACATTGTTATCTTCATCCATCCATTTGTCAAGAGACGCTCTCTTTTCAGCAGATGGATGGACTGATAAGGTGGGAAGATCTTGATCTAATACATGAGTTAACTTCTCATAATCCAAAATAATTTTGAAGTTCTGGAGCCAATCCTTGTAATTGGGTCTGGTCAGTCTATGGGTGTCCATGATACGGGCTAGTGGGTTGGATGCAAACATTTTTCTTTTTTCTGTAGCGAGTCAAAGTTTCTATTCAGATTTTGTAATTAAGACTTGACCAATTTATTTAAGAGTTTAATTTTTAAATAAATTAGCTCCCACTATTTTCTTGGATCCGTACACTCCCTCTATAGAGATGCGAAAATCTCCACGATTACTGATTTCTGTAGGATGGTGCAGTCCCACCAACTGACTCATCACCTCACCTAATAGTTATTGATGATGGATTAGCCAATAAGTGAACAACTCTTGTTCAATGATTCTCTAATCATGGTGCACCCAAGCTTGGTTTCTAATTCATGAATCTCACCATGCTTGAAATATTGATCCACTCCTTAGTTAAGTCAGACCCATCATTTACATAGATTGGATTTCTCGCCATATTCAAAATATTGACCCCAATCCATCCTCCAGCCCATAGCATCCAATGTCTAATAGACATGGTTGCATCTTCCTGGTGCAATTGAACCTGTGACTAGCTGAGAACAATCAACCCAGGAAAGAACCCGCATATCTACAATGGTGGAAGACCTTAGACTTAATCTTTTCATAGGAAGATTTGATTTAGATCTCTTTAAACTTAACTTGACATTGCCATAACCATTATGACTAACCTAGTGGCATGGGTTAGCTTGGATTGTTAGCCACCTTAGATCAGAACTGGGTCGATAAATATGGCCAGGTAAGTGAGACCGGTGGAAGGAATATACCATTAACTCGATAAGAATGCATTCGAGTTGAGTATCTCTTAATTAAAAATTAGTCGATCGTATCTGCCAAACTTACCTTAGACACCAAATTATTGAGCCAAAACTAATTAGGTTAGCCTACAATCCAGATTCTAACCACTAAGCCTAATTAGGCCTTAACTTGATCGATCACTCATGTGACTCGATCTTGACCCAGACTTAATCCTATTAGGCTAGTCAATTTAAGCACTCTTGATCCCATCTAACCAACTCTTGATTCGGTTTGATCAACCGCTAGACCTAATTGAGCTACCCAAGCCCGAACCCAATTTTATGAATATATCTTAGATATAAAAATTCTCAGTTTTAGATCTAATATATTTCATAATCTTAATTCTTAATTAATTTTAGGGTTCATAAATAAAATATGTATATAAAATCCTAGGATTTCAAGATCTTGGATTTTACAGAAAATAAGTTTTTGATTTGATTTCTGATTAAGGACGAACATGCAGCACCCCCTACACATCATAAGAATATCCCATCGAATGGGAGGAGAGGGCCCTTAAATCCTACTTCGTTCTTATGACCGAACGGCCAAGGAAAATGTCTTAATCAGAAACATGATAAATCTACAAAACTAGATAGATCTACATATATATCACATATATAAAAATTAATCCAACTTAAAAATATGTTTTGCATACATCTCATGTATTATATCATGTATATTTTCAAATCTAAATAATCTCATAAACATCTAAAAAATAAAATTTAAATTTGATCATATCAAATTAAATTTATTCAAGATAATTTTGTAGAACTATTCTACAACCAGTCTAAACATGCATGTATCATATCTCATATGAAAAATTAAATAAATTTATTTTCTATTTTTTAGATCTAATTATAATATTTATAATATCAAAAAATAAAAAATAAATAGACCTAAAAATTATAATTAATTAAATTTAAATTATGATCATGCTAGACTACATACAAAATAATTCTATTCCTAGTCTAGTCATGCATCTCATACATCTTAGATTTAGATTATTTAGTTTTTAATTTTTTTGATTTTAGATCTAATCACATCTCGTGTGACATCTAAAGTCATCTAATTATCAAATCAAAAATAAATTAAAATTAGATCTAATGAATTTTGAAACTTGGCTCTGATACCAGTTGAAGAAAAAATCTTATTTTTTCAGGTCAGGTTTGTTCAGATCTAATTGGATCAAGAGGGATGTTTAAAAAAATTTTCTCTAAGATCCTAATCAGATCTGAGATTCTTTAGATCTAATCTTATTGATATGATAAAATAAAATAAAATAAAAATAAATTAAATCTAATTTAATTATACCTTTATTTTGGGTAATCTAATTAACCGGTGATGATCCTGATGTTTGCCTGAGGTTTTGGATGTAGCCATGCAAGCACCTGGCCTCTACTAGTATCTACTTGAGCAAGATCTGGAGATCTTCTTCTTCTCAATCTATCCTCCAAAAATCAAATCTGGATCTGATCTTGAAGGTCTTCAAAAAGACTTTTGAAAATCAGCCATTGTCTCTTGCAACAGTGATGCCTTCTTCCTTTCCTGTCACCTTTCACTTGCTTGGATCGCACCTAACTCATGCCCAAAGCCTCTTGGGCTGGAGAGGAGAGAGAAGACTAGAGGGTGGCTTGGAGAAAGAGGGAGAGGGGCTATGTGGCATAGGCTAAGGCAGAAGCTCTCTTAATCAAGGCGCAGACATGGTTTTCATAGACCCTACTGTGCCATGCAGTGTCACATCATCCCGATGGCCTTTTGTGTAATCAAATCTAAATCTGATTGGTGGGATGACATCATCTAATCTAATCAGATTTGAGTTCCTCAAAACTCTTCTTAGATGGCACCAAGACTAGTCAAACATGACTCCTTGGTGCCATCTAGGTTGATTCCCTAAAGCAACTGGGGTCCCATCTGTATGGGACTCCAATCCTTATCCACATGGGATGCATGCCTCCCTAGGCGTGCACCCTTTTTCTGTCTACCTTTTAGCAAGGGACAAAGGTCAAAGTTCTCTCCTATGGGTGCATGACATATGGGCAGATGTCTTAGTGTCAAAGATCAACATTTGACCAAAGTCCAAAGACAAGATTTAGTAGGTGATGGAAAATAGCAGGTGTTGTCTCAAATTTATCTCATAAATTAAGACAACCCTTTTTTGATCTAGACAAGCTCCAGTCAGACCAAATAAAGTTTTCTGAGTGAGCCCAAATACATTTGGCTCAGTTGAGATAAGCTTTAATGATTGTTAAAGGAGAACATTAGGCTCAATCGTATGCTGGCATGATTTTCTTGAACCTAATTATATCTTATTTAAATCAATTAAACTGGGTTAGTCCAATTGATGATATCCAAATCCAAACCTTTATTTGTGTGATCCAGTTAGGTTCAGTTCCGTATGGTAATAGGATATGTCATGATCTCTATCATCGACATCATCGAAATACCTTCTGATGGATCAGAATTTTTTTGATTCAGACAACTAGTATGATTGATCATCCAAATCATTCTAATTGCTCCCAAAATCCATTTGTGACACCAAGCAGCATATGGTGGTAATGCATCAGAACTGAAAGTGAACCTCTTGGTGCAGTTACCTGTGTGATTAAGTTCCTCTATCTTGAGCCCCGATCAGATTAAGGTTAAGGTGATCTCGTCAAATCCTAATTTCCATCGTATGAGTTAATCATTCGATTCAAGTCCAATTGTGAAAATTCTAATAGAAACTCTTTCTATTATTTCACTCTGCCATGGCTATGAGCTTATGAACTCGATTCTCATGATCATCATAGGGCTGCTCCTCTTCTACCGAGGTAGATAGATCTTCTATTGGTGCAATCCAATCCCTACAATGAACATGCTATAGCCAACATACACCTCAGGATTTTGAATGGCTAGGAGACCAAGTCATAATGTAGTCAAACTATAACACCCTCAAGGTGAGCTTTCGATGCACCTCAAGTCAAAGAACCAAACACACCACTGTAGCTTCGAGCCAGTCATCGATGCGAAGGTAGACTTTCTCATGACTGCTCGAGGTGGTCACACTCAATGCACTCATTCTCTAACGAGTATCTGTACTCTCACTCCGGTGTCTCTACATCGTAGACTCAAGACTCATCTATCCTAAAGAAGCGATCGTACACCAACCTTTTAGATCAATCACCATCCTCATGATGATCCTACGTTCAAGAGCTTTTTATGAGTTAATAATGAAAATTCATATCTTATTCTTGAAAATATGAACTATCATTACCATTAACTCAAGAGATATATCATAGACACTTTTAAAAATACACTATGATAGAAAATAATCTATTTTATTATTTATAGTCAAAATTATAATTTTATCCTTAGAAGTGTATTATAAGTGTCAGCCAATCTGGCTTCAACGGCATACATATCTAACATCTACCTCCTCTGGCAGGATGAACCTGTCAGTTAAATTTTGGATGATGTTCAGATTACTAAATGGGTCCGCACCCTGGTCCAGACGCTCCTTGCGAGCCTTCATCATGATGGTGGCTTTTCCCTTTCTCCCCTCCTCTTTGTCGGTTGGGGGATCAGGTGCACAATCCCCAAAGGGAAGATTTGTAGACTTGGGGGAAGAGGTTCCCCCTCTACGATGTCAGCACGAGCGGTCAAGATGACCTCATCTCCTGGATGGACTTCGGGAGTAACGTCGGTGGCAGTAGGAGCCATAGAATCAGAGATGCCAACCTTCGCCCATTTTGAGCTCTCACCCAAGGCCTTCTTCTTCCTTTTCTTCTGTATGTAAAAGCTCTTGGTGAGCTTCTTTATGGCATAGGTGTCAATTTCTGTAGGAAAGGAAAATCATGATCAGCCAAGGTATGCATAAAATTTTATAAGAATCCATAAATATGTATCTACATGCAAGTATGCTTCATACCAGTAGGGTTGAGAGGACTCAGGGCAAGGTTGAATAAAGTTTGCTCCCTCAAAAGCTTGGGGATATCAGAAGCTCGATATGCCTTGAGCCTGTTAGAAGACTCGAGGTTGGCACCATCCAAGCTAGGAGCTCGGCGAATGGATTTCCTAAGGAAGCCCCAGGAAGGAAGGTCAAGCAGCAGGGTTGGACATCAAATGAAGAAGTACTCCTTCCAGTTATGAATGGAAGAAGGAGCGCCTTTCAGCAACCCCTTCTAACCGAACTGAGGAGAGAAGTACCACTAGTCGTTTGCGGAAGGATGGCATTTGAAGGTATAAAAATTTTAGAATAATGAGATGGTCAGCCAAACCTCGGCCAAACAGTAGAGGAAAAGAAAGCTGATTATAAATTGAAAAGAGTTTGGCACAACAGAAGCAAGAGAAATATTTAAAAAATGAAAGAGGGCAATTACAAAGGGGGAAGGTGGAAGTCAGAGTCCAGCATGCAAGGCCTCCAAATACAAGCAAAACCAACTGGTCGGAGGCAAGCTGCACGGTCGTCTGACCCAAGGAGTCTGAGTTCAAACTCTGGTGAAATTTCATACTAAATCCTAATTAGGGAGAGATCATTTGGAGTAAGAATGGATGGGATGGTGTCTGGAATGAAAGACGGGCAAGACATGTTTCTAGGCTCAACCTTGGTCATAGGTACAGGGTCTAGGGTTGATGGCTCGATCGGAGTCCAAGAACCGACGGAGTGAAAAGTTTTGGAAGACATTCAGATCAAAATAGAACCCCAAGAAAAACCCCAAAAAATAAGAAAAAATACATTATAAAAGCTCCAACCCGAGAAACCAAAAGAGCAAGAAGAAAAGGATACTAGAAAAATCGAAAATAGGTGATAGGAGGCTGGCCCAAGTTGACTGAGAGGGGAAAAGAAAAGATGGGCGTGATGACAATCGGGTGGAAAAGCATCGAAAACTAGAGAAGATGTAAGGAAGAATCGATACTCTCGAGCAGGAAGAAGGCAAGGGCTCAGAAAAGAAGAAGACTTAGGCAAGAATGAATTTTGGAGAAAGGGGCAGGCCATAAATAGTCGAGAAGAGGCCTAGGGTAGTTATGATTGCAGATCTCCTCTGGCCGATTAGTACGTGCCACGTGTCCCACTTATCATAGTAGAGAGGCGGTGACAAGCAGAGCCTTTATTGCATCGTACCTAGGATAGAGCTTTAGTGGAAAATACGAAGGGTTGTCTTTTCAAAGTCGCTTCTTATTTAAAAGATTTCGGTGCCAGCACAAAAGATGCCAAAAACACCTCATCCCAATGGACGTGAGAAGCGAAAGAACTTCGACAGTTGCATTTGTACTCTCTTCCTTCGAATTTTGAACTCGAGAGTAGGAAGACTATTGTTGGAGATAAACCCGTTCGCACCGAAGTCTAGCTAAATGTTTAGTCTTAGAGTGATTTTGGATGAGCTTTTGTGCTTTATTATACCCAATGGACCCTCTACAGTCAAAGCAGCCGAACTTCTCATCTTCAAGCAGTCGGTCATCCTATGTTCAAACTTCATTCGGACGAACTTGAATAGTGGAAGTAGTTGCATAGGCAGCATATGGCCTGGCATGATCGGCTTGAAAACTGATTGAACTTCTCCATCAAACTTTTTTCGAACATCTCTAGCAATAGAACTCCTTCCGAGCTTCTTCAGCAGTCGAAGTCCTTCCTGACTTCTCCAGCAGCCCAACTCCTTCCAGACTCCTTCAGTGACTGAACTCCTTCCGAACACCTCCAGTGGTCGAACTCCTTTCGGACTCCTCCAACGATCAAACTCCTTCCAGATTCCTCCAGGATGAACTTTTTGCAGTCGCCCAGGAAGGTCTCCACACCAACATGGCTCCACACGGTATGAATCAACTCACCCACAGACCACTTAAGAGGAGTTCGAGCTCCCCTAGTATTGATGTAACTCAAAGATTCATCGCCAATTGATGCCTACTCCTCCAAACTTCGACTATTAAATCTCAACAGACTGGCACATCACGACAACGGACACTGTCCTCCATAACAAACTCCACGTGGTCCCTAATGGCCTACTATCAGGTGGTTACGGCTGTCACTATCAGTTTATTATAGGCTCTATCAATAAAACAGATCCTTCAGATACACTTTCTTCTCTAAGCTATCTTCTTCTTCTCAATACTCTACAATTTTTTCTATTGAGTACTCTATTTCTATTGCCCGAAAGAGCTAACTTGATCATCGAAGGGTCTTGCTAGAGCCACCACCACCAATTCTAGGCGAGACTTGTTTTGCAGATCACCGGCGATGACCCCATCTTCTCTGACTCTAACTTCAAATCTAGCGTCAGCCAGATTTCACACCAACAAGAAGTTTCTTAAAGAAGGAATAGATGCCACTTAAGTTAAACTTAAGAATGTTCGACCCATAGAAAGTACTGACACAATCTAGTAAATCTATGGAAATGAATTTGATCAGATCAAACCCAAAGCCCATTAAAATGGCACCATTAAGGAGATCCAGTAGAGTGCCACATTAGCCGGATGGATACTTTGGTATTTAGGTCTGAGATGGCGATCCTGTTAAGCTTAATGAGAACAATAAGGATCGGATCACCTATATGATTGCCATGCAAAGATCTAAGTCTGAGAAATGGATTGAAATCATGAAATCCAAATTAAAGTTCATGAAGATCAATAGTGTATGGATATTAGTTGATCCACCTAAAGAGATAAAATTCATTTGGTTCAAATAAATTTTCAAAAGGATCAAAGTGATGCAGATGAGAAGGTGGAGATCGATAAACCTCATTCAGCTATCATTTTGGAGTTGGAACATGCAATCAGATTGTATGTCTTCATTATGAACGAAGAGAAACCCTGCATCTTTAAATGGGCAAATGGTTCTATAGTATTATTTCTTGTATTATCTATGGATGATATTCTCTTAATTGGAAATGACATTCCAGCATTATAGGAAATAAAGGTTTAGCTATCATCTTATTTCTCCATGTAGGATTTAAGAGAAGCATCCTTCATTCTAAGGATAAAAATCTATATAGATAGATCTAAAAGGATGCTTGGATTGTCCCAATCCATGTACAAGATCAGATATAGTATACTCACTAAAGGTAGTGAGGAGATACCAGTCTAATCCAAATAAGAACCACTAGAAGATTATATAGAAAATCCTTAAGTATTTAAGAAATACTAAGATCTAGTGACTTATATATGGAGAAACTGACTTAAAACTTGTGGGATATCTTATTTCTAATTTTTAGTCAGATCAATACGATAGCACAAGAGTGTCGAGTCATGAATTTACCCTATATAGAAGGAGCAATCTATTGAAAAAGTTTCAAGCAGAATACAGTAGCCTATTCTATTAGTGACGTAGAGTATATCATGGCATCCGATGCTGCTGTGTAGGCTATGTGGTGGCATAAGTTCATTAGCAAGCTGGGAGAGACACCCTCCATCAATGGTCCAATCCTAATATAACACTAGAACAATAGCTCAGGCTAAAAAATTAAAGGTACACCATAGGACCAGCATACTCTACATCACTATCATCTTAGATTTTAGATCAAGATGACATCGACCTTTAGAAGATTGATGAAAAAGGAGAACTTGATCGACCCATTTGTTAAAGCCTTGAAACTAAGGAGTTCTATGAGCTTAAGTGGAAGATAAGTATTTGATACTATTGTAATTGGCTATAGTTCAAGTGGGAGTTCTTAGAAAATATGTCCTAAAGCTAATCATCTAAGTTGTAGATGATTAGAATTAGTATATAAATTATCAAATAATAATAGTTATTGGCTTATTCATTATCAAAGTTTTATCTTCCTGAAATAAACTTCTAAATTATGATAAAATTCTTAGAACCGCACTTAATCAATAAAGAAGAATTTATCGGATGGTTCTTAAATTATTTATGACTAAATGATAGGTTATTAATAAGGACGATAACTTATCAAGTATAGGTCACTGTATGTCATATGCATTGGTTGTCCTCATAACCAAGTGATGTGGAGACACTGGTATGGCATCCAGATGGAATGTAGGAGTACATCTATACTGAACGTGACCAATGTAGCACTCTACTATCAAGAGTAGCAAGTAAAGGCTAATGGGTATAAGTATCCCTTCGACCTGAGATCACTATGGTGACTACAAGCAACTCACTATACTTTGATGCCAAACTACCTATATTTCTAATATAGGATTGAAAGATTTCTAGGTACAATCAAGTACTTGTAGAATTGGTGTGTGAGTCAAGATGGGATTGACCATGCCTGATTAACTTCAAGAAGCGAATGTCTTGCCATATTTTAATTTAGCAAAATCTAGGCCTGAGTAATCCTCAAGAGTCACAGAATTTGCAAACTTTAAAATACAATATGAATGACTTGTATGATTGTTGACAGCTAATTTAAAGTCATCCTGAGCATTATTGGTCAAAGGGATAAAGTATATGGTAGCCATAGGCAGGCTTCTAAAAATGTTGCTTTGCATACATTTGACCTATCCGGATGTCGGATATCATTGCTAAATAGTCATTTTGATTGGTATAGAAATTGATTCCTATGCTACTAACTTAGGTTCGAACCTATGGGGTCACATACATAAGAGGTTACTACCTGATCGGATGGTTAATTGACGATTGAGAATCATTCAGTGATCGAATCATCAAGGCGATTGATGATCGATCAAGTGCAAGTATTGTAGGAGGATCGATTGGCAATTAAATTATTATTAGCTCAATTTGATTGAGCAATTGGGCTAAGATTTTTAATTGAATTAGATTCAATTAGAATTTGTTTGAATTTGATTGGGTGAAGTCCAATTGGTTTATAAGATAAGCCAATTACAAGGAAAAACAATTCCTTATTAGACTAGAACTTGACTACACCAACTTCCTAATTGTCTTAATATTTAAAATAGATTTAAATATGATTTAAATCTAATTTAATTAGGCTCTTAGTTGGACTATGATCATTCTTAATTGGATTGTATTTATTCTATTTTAAATAAGATTTAAATTAGGTTCAAAATGATTTTGACCTAGTCTAAATAGAACAGTCCTAGTTAGAGTAGGACTCCTCCTTATTCCCTTACGCCTAGTTCCCATGCCCTATTTTTTTATTTCAGATGTTTGCATGACTTATTCTCATGTTAAAGGAAATTCCCCATGCCCCAAATATCTGATGGTTTTGGTATTAAATTTGAATTTGATTTTTTGTTTGAATTGGTCAAACATGGAAAGATAAGGAAGAGTTTTAAATCCTTAAAACTCTTCCCTTCTCTTTTGGAATTTTTTACACGCCACCTATTGTTTTGTGTGCCACTTTTCTTCTTCTTTTATGCATTATTTCCTGGTTCTCCATGCAATATTTTTATGGATGCCATCCAAGAGATGGACGCCCCTCCAAACTCCTTGTTTTAAATCCCTAAAAACTAGGCATTTGATCTAGTCCTTGATTTAAAAAATAAGGTGCCACGTTTTTAGGCCCTTAGGCATGGGAAATTGTTGTTATTCCATGCAAAACTATCAAAAAGAGAGAGGTAGAGGGGCATGGGAGGTTGGTGCTCCAAGTTGTTGGGTGTGGAACCTTTCTTTAGGACATCAATGGTTGATGCCTTATTGAGACAAGACGAAGAGAAGAATGTCTTCTCTTAAAGTTTCCTATTGATCCTTTTCTTTTCATCTTTTGAGAGTCTTTTCATGGGAGAGATCAGGGAGAAATGGTCAAGGGGAATAGGTGGATGGGCACTCCTATAGTTGGGCTATTGAAGTTTTTTTTTGACATGATTTGATCATGTCCTGATGAGAGAAGAAGAAGAGAAGAAAGTCTTCTCTTAGGATTTCTTTGAGAGCCTTTCTTCTCCATCTTTTTATAAGATTTTTTTATGAAAAAAATCAGTATAGAAAGAGACCTAGAGCATGAAAATTTATAGAGGAGAAGGTCTCCTCTTGTCTAGACATGAAGATCTATTTAGGACATCAATGGTTGATATCCTAAAAGAGCAGATGGTCTTCTCTTGATGATTTTCCTGAGCCTTTTGTTTTCTTCTTTTTGAAAGATCCAAGGGTTGGACTATTAGAAAATATGTCCTAAAGCCAATCATCAGCTTATTGATGGTTGAGCTATATTGTAATTATAATTAATTTATTAATAAATAAAATAAATATTTTAGCATTTTTCATCATAAGTCTACATCTTCTAATGAACTCCATTGTTGTGATATAGTCCTTAGGACTATTTAGTTTTGATAAAGAGAGGATTCATCAATTAGTCCTTAAACTATTCATGATCAAATGATAGGCTGTTAATAAGGACGACATCATCTATCGAGCATAGGTCGCTATATGCTATATAGGCTGGTTGTCCTCTTGACTAAGGAGTGTAGAATCACTAGTATGGCATATAGGTGAGAGGTAAGGGTGCATCTGAAGGAAACCTAGCAGGATTATGAGCATGCTATTCGAAACTTTTTCAAAATATATAGCAGCAAAAATAAAATTAATCTACATTAATTCTACACATGTTATTATCTAATCATAAAATCTTACTCAGGATCTTTGACATGTTAATATGAATCAGAAAAATAAAATGCATTCGATTAGCAAATCACATTTGCTAATCGATCTATGTTCAAAATATAGTACCTATGCATAGATAGATGAACTCCGCAATCTAAATCCACCGAAAGATGCTCTTCCATCGTGCTGCAGCCACATATGTGTCTGGCCTCTATGGTGAGTCCACATGGAGCCTCTGGTCTTGATTAGCCCCTTCAAAGTGCTAGCTCCTCACTAGAGCCTTCAACAGTCAATCTTCGTTGATCCAATCGACGGTCTGCTTCTAGATCTCTCGGATGCTCCAAAAGGCCAAAAAATTATCTGTGGAGGTTGATGAGGTGGTGATGAAAAATCAAAGGAGATCTAGCACTCACAGTGCTCAATCTCTCCATCCAAAAACCTAGAGTCCCAACTCTAGGATTCTGTACTCACCCATAAGGATCTTGACCCTTTTCTCTCTTTGGAAACCTCATGCCAAAAGAGATCGCCCCTCTTTGATTTCTATCTCATAAAAATTCCTCACAAAAACTCTCTCTTCCTCACATATACCCCTCTCAGATTTCTTGTGCATCTAAACTAAACGCCCACAAAAAATCCCATTTTAAAACGGGCAACTTGAGATGGTAGGATAAGGATTGGAGGTTAGGAGGTTTCAACCTCTTAACTTGAATTCAAATGCTTCTTATCCTATTCCTATGCCCACATAGGTGAGAAGCACGTAGAAGGACTCTCCTTCTATGCACCTCTCTGGGTAATCACACAAAAATGTGCAACAAAAGGAGAATGGTGCAGGGAGGGGATAAGGTGTAGGGAGTTAGGAGGTTTGAACTTCTAACCAACCAAGTTGAATTCAAAATTCAACTTAGTTTGAACTGGTCCAACCCTTGGACTAGGTCAAAAGTAGAAAGATGGAGGGCGCAAACTCTCTTCTGGTGTGGAGAAATCCCATGCACATTCATAATGTGCATGGAGAAAAAGAATGGGTCAAAGTACCATGGCGCAGGGAGATTTGATTCAAAAATCAAAACCCATTTGACTTGGTCCAAATTGATTTCATCCAAACCAATTAATTTGAACCCAATTAGATTAGGTTAAACCCAACCAAATTAGGCTTAACCCAAACTAATAAACTTCTAATCAAATTAGAAATTAATTAGGTCCACCCCATGATCATATCATGGTCGAATCTTCCATAGCGATTAGATCATCACATGACCTAATCAAGTCAAACTTAATTTAATTAAATTTAATTTGATTTGATCAATTCCTCATCGCTCAATCAAATTGAGCTAATCAGCAATCTAATTACTAATTAATCCTCCAATATTAATTGAGTGCCAATCCAGTGGGACATCTAGTCATGATTAGCCATCAAATCAGGTAGGAAACTCCTATTGTGTGTGATCCCATAGGTTCAATTTCTAAGCCGATAGCATAAGAACTAATTTTCTATACCAATTGATATAACCATCTAACAATGGTACCCAACATCTAGATAGGTTGAATAGTCGCAATGCAACATCGACGAACCTATGGCATATGGTTATCATATAATTCATTTCCTTGACCATGATGTGAAGGGAAATCCTGATTTCCCAGTCTAGGTTCGTCCAGATCTGATCAGATCAAGAGATATATTTCAAAAATTTTTTCTCTTGATCCCAATTAGATCTTGATATGTTTCAGATCTGATTCTTATTATTTTAATAAATAAAATAAAATAAGATAAATTAAATCAAATTTAATTTACCTGATTTGGGTAATCCTATTACCCTGTAGATGATCCTGATTGCAGCGGAAGGTTCTAGATCTAGCCACGCAAGCGCCTGGCCTCTACCGGTATCCACTTGGGTTGGATCTGGAGATCCTCTTCTTCTCTATCATGCCTCCAAAAATCAGATCTGGATCTGATCTGGAGGATCTTCAAAACTCCTTTTGAAGATCAGCAGTCGTCCTTTGCAGCAGTGCAGCCTTCTTCTTTTGATCGCCTTTCTTTTGATCTGGAATGCACCAACCTAAGTCCAAAACTCTTTTGGACGTGGAGAGGAGAAGGAGGAGAAGTTTAGGCATGGAGGAAGAGGGGAGAGGCAGCCTTGGGGCATGGGAAATCTCTATTCTAATTGCATTCATAGAATCTGAGTTGGGCGCAGGGTCTTATTTATAGACTAAGCGTGATCCAACTCCTCTTCCTCCCAACCAATCACAACCCTTTGTGAAATCAGATCTAAATCTGATTGGTGGGAATAGAGACCCCTGGATTCCTCCTTAGAGGGCGCCTAAGACCAGTCAAACTGGATTCTTAGTAGAACTCTGATTGGAATCCAAAAGGGAGGTGGAGTCCTTGTCCAACAAGGACTCCAAGGCGCCTCCAACTTGGGCACACGCCTAGGGTGGCGTGCGCCCTCCTCCTTGCCAGGTTCTGGCAGGGGGACAGGCCCCCACCAGCTCTCCAATAGGTGCATGACACGTGGACAAAAGTCAAAGTGTCAATGGTCAACATTTGACCAGTCAAAGGTCAGACTTTTGACCAAAGTCAAAGGAACCAAGAAATGGCAGGTGACCAAAAATGGCAGGTCATGTCTTATAAAATAAGACAACCTTCTCTAACTTGGACAACCTCCAGTTAGACCATATGAAGGCCTCTGATTGAGCACAAACTCCTTTGGCTCAGTCAGGACAACTTATTTATGATAGTAAAAGAAGAACGTTAGGTTCAATCGAGTGCTAGCACGATTTCCTTGAACCTAATTGAATCTCATTCAGATCAATTGAACTAGATCAGTTCAATTGATGATCACCAGATTCAAACCCTTGTTTGTGTGACCCAGTTAGGTTCAGTTCTGTATGGTAATGGGATATGTCATGATCTCTATCATAGACATCATCGAAACTCCTTTCGATGGATCAGAACTCTTCTGATTCGAACAGCTAGAATGATCGATCATCTAAATCATTCTAATTGCTCCCAAAATCCACCAGTGACACCTAGCAGTATATGGTGGCAACCCATCAGAGCTGAATGCGAACCTCTTGGTGCAGCTACCTGTGTGATTAAGTTCTTCTATCTTGAGCCCCGATCAGATTAGGGTTAAGGTGAACTCGTCAAATCCCTAGTCTCTGTCATATGATGTAATCATTCGATTCGAGTCCAATGTGAAAATCTAAATAGAAACTCTTTCTATTATTTCACTCTGCCATGGCCATGGGCTTCTGGACTTGATTCTCATGATTATCATAGGGCTGCTCCTCTACCACCGAGGTAGATAGATTCCCATCTTGATGCAATCCAGTTCCTACAATGAACATGCTATAGCCAACATACACCTCAGGGTTCCATATGGCTAGGAGACCGAGTAATGGTGTAGTCAAACTATAACACCCTCAAGGTGAACTGCCGATGCATCTCAGGTCAAAGAACCAGACACACTACTGCAGCATCGAGTCAGTCATTGACGAGAAGGTAGACTTCCTAATGACTACTCGAGGTGGTCACGCTCAGTGCCCTCGTTCTCTAACGAGTACCTGTACTCTCGCTCCGGTGTCTCCACACCGTAGACTCAAGACTCATCTACTAAAGAGAAGCGATCGTACACCAACCTTCCGGATCAATCACCATCCTCGTGATGATCCTATGGTCGGGAGCTGTTTATGAGTTAATAATGATTATTCATGTCTTAAATTTTCAACTCTTGAAAATATGAATTATCATTACCATTAACTCAAAGGATGTATCACAGACACTAAATACACAGGTGTGATAGAAAATAACCCATTTTATTAATTATAGTCAAAATTATAATTTTGCCCCTAGAAGTGTATTACAAGTGTCAGCCAATTCTGGCTTCTAGGGCACATATATCTAACAATCTCCCACTTGTCCTAAAGCCAATTGGCTACAAGTCTAAGTCCCATCTTCTCAAGGTGGGCTTCGATCTTCTGCTGGCCCAACGGCTTTGTAAGTGGGTCTGCCACATTATCTGCGGAGTTGACTCTCTTGACCTCAACGTAACCTTTCTCAAGGTAATCGCGGATGAGATGATATCGCCGCTCAATGTGCTTGGACTTCTGGTGAGACCTCGGCTCCTTAGCAAGGGCTATGGCGCCATTGTTGTCGCAGTAAAGAGGAATGGCATCTGATGGCATTACTCCAATTTCTGCAGCAAACTTCTTGTACCAGAATGCTTCCTTTGCAGCCTCTGATGCAGCTATATATTCTGCTTCCATGGTGGAATCTGCTATCATAGTTTGCTTGGAACTCTTCCAGCTGACAGCTCCACCATTGCACACAAACAGACTTTCGACTTTCGACTTTCGATCATCTATATCAGACATGAAGTCCGAGTCTGTGTATCCCTGGACTTGGAGTTCTCCGTTACCAAAGACCAACATCATATCCTTAGTTCTTCTCAAGTACTTAAGGATACATTTCACAGAAGTCCAGTGTTCTTCACCTGGATTTGACTGATATCTGCTTGTGACACTCACAGCATGGGCTATATCAGGTCGTGTACATAGCATGGCATACATGAGGCTCCCTATTGCAGAAGCATAAGGGATCTTGCTCATGCGTTCTATTTCCTCAGGTGTGCTGGGGCACATCTTCTTGGAAAGATGAATACCATGTCTGAAGGGTATTAATCCCCTCTTAGAGTTTTCCATACTAAACCTCTTTAGTACTTCCTCTATGTACATCTTCTGTGAAAGTCCTAGCATCCTATTCGGTCTATCCCTATAGACCTTAATTCCTAGAATAAAGGATGCTTCACCTAGGTCTTTCATGGAGAATTCCTTGGACAACCACATCTTGACTGATGTCAACATGGGAATATCATTCCCAATAAGGAGGATGTCATCCACGTACAATACGAGGAAGACAACAGCGCTCCCACTGACCCTTTTGAAAACACATGGTTCCTCTTCATTTTTGATGAAACCAAACTTTTTGATCACATCATTGAAACGAGTGTTCCAGCTCCGAGATGCTTGCTTAAGTCCATATATGGACCTTTGCAGCTTGCAAACCTTGTGATCAGTATCACTGGATGTGAAACCTAGCGGCTGTTCCATATAGATATCTTCCTCAAGATATCCATTTAGGAATGCCGTTTTCACGTCCATTTGCCATATTTCATAATCGAAATAGGCTGCAACAGCAAGCAATGTGCGGATGGATTTTAGCATAGCTACTGGGGAAAAGGTATCCTGATAGTCAATGCCTTCACGTTGACTATAACCTTTTGCCACCAGTCTAGCCTTGAATGTCTCCACATTCCCATCTGCACCAATCTTTCTCTTGAAGATCCATTTACACCCAATAGGTACTATACCTTCTGGTGGATCTACCAAGGTCCAGACTTGGTTTGAGTGCATCGAGTCGATTCTCTGACTTCATTGCCTCAAGCCATTTCTCGGAGTCGATATCTGATATCGCCTCGTTGTAGGTTTTGGGATCATCACCATGAGCACCATTACCTATGAGGAACATTTCCTCTACGTCCTCTGAAATAATACCTAAGTATCTTTCAGGGGGATGGGAAACTCTTTCCGATCTACGAGGTGGAGGAGGTAGTGTTCTTATTGGCTCAACCTGATTTGGTTCCACTTGGTCCTTAGCTCGTTCTGCTTGTGAGACTTTCTCATCAAGCTTGATCTGTTTTCCAATGCCGCTATCTTGAATAAACTATTTTTCAAGAAAGATGGCATGTCGACTCACAATCACATTGTGGTCTTCTGGAATGTAGAAATAGTATCCTAATGACTCTTTAGGATATCCTATGAATCGAGCTCTGAAGGACCTAAACTCTAACTTGTCCGCTTGTTGTCTTTTGACATAAGCCGGACAACCCCAAATTCTGAGATGACTCAGACTTGGTTTCTTACCGTGCCATATCTCATACGGTGTGGTAGGAACGGTTTTAGAGGGAACCCTATTCAGTAAATAGATTGAAGTTAATAATGAATGTCCCCAAAGAAAATCAGGGAGGTCTGTGAAGCTCATCATGGATCGAACCATATCCAATAGAGTCCGATTTCTCCATTCTGAAACCCCGTTGAGTTGAGGTGTTCCTGGTGGAGTCCATTGAGAGACTATGCCATTTTCCTTAAGATAGTCTAGGAATTCCCGGCTAAGGTATTCACCTCCTCGATCTGATCGAAGAACCTTAATGGGTTTTCCAGTTTGTTTTTCTACTTCATGTCTGAATTCTTTGAACTTTTCAAAAGCTTCAGACTTGTGTCTCATAAGATACACATACCCATACCTAGACAGATCATCGGTAAAGGTAATGAAGTAGACAAAATTGCCTCTAGCCGGCACATCAAATGGGCCGCACACATCAGTATGTACTAGGGCAAGGAGATCTGTGGCCCTCTCCCCATGTCCAACAAAAGGGAGTTTAGTCATTTTGCCTTGAAGACAAGATTCACAAGTTGGATATGACTCAAAAGTCAATGGACTCAATAGCCCATTTTTCTCCAATTTGTTAATCCTATCTTCTGCTATATGACCTAATCTCAGGTGCCATAGATATCTGTCGTTTGGACTATCCCTAGGTCGTTTGGCATTCACGTTTTGCTCGATAGTTAAAACAGGTACATCAATATGCAACTGATAAAGACCATTAACAAGGAAACCATTTGCAATTTTATTTCTTTCATAAAGAATGTTACAATGGTCCTTAAAGAAGGTGATCACATAACCTTCTTGTGCTAAGCATGAAACAGAAATCAAATTCCTGCTAGCTGCAGGCACATAATAACAGTCTTTTAAAACTAAGTCTAAACCAGATGGTAATCGAAGAGGGTATGTTCCCACGGCTACTGCAGCAACTCTTGCTCCATTACCGATGCGTAGGATCATGTCTCCATCCCTCAGCCTCCTGCTATCCTCAAGACCCTGCATAGAAGTGCACAGATGAGCACTAGAACCAGAGTCAAGCACCCAACTGGATGCAGAAGAAACCGTAAGGTTAGACTCAATAACGAGCATACCTCCAGAAGGACCTTCCTTCTTGTTCTTTAGGGTGGCCAGGTAAATAGGGCAGTTCCGCTTCCAATGGCCGTCGCTGTTGCAATGGAAACACTTTCCTTTGCCATCGGCCTTTTTCTTCGATTCTGCCTTCTTCTTCTTTGATCCTTCCACCTTTTGCTTTTTCACAGACTTCTTTTTCTTTCCATAAGACTTTCTTTTGGAAGAAGTCCGTTCCATAGCAAGAACTGAGCCTTTAGAACCTTTCATAGAAAGCTCAGCGGTAACCAGCATATTCATCAACTCGGCCAAGGAATTTTGAAGTTTATGCATGTGGTAATTCATGATGAATTGCCCATATGCATCAGTCAAGGATTGCAGAATAATATCGTTCTGCAGATCCAAGTCCAACTTCACACCGAGCTTCTCAAGCTCTTCCATGTCCTTGATCATTGTCAGACAGTGATCTTGGACTGACTGCCCATCACGCATCTTAGCCTTAAAAAGTCATTTTGTGACTTGATATTTGGCTGCGCGACTCTGTTCACCAAACATCTCCTGTAGGTGAGCCAACATTTGGCGAGCAGTCCCGATATCTTCATGTTGGCGCTGGAGCTCATCAGACATCGAGCCCAACATGTAGTATCTGGCCTTATTATCTTCGTCAATCCATTTTTCCAGAGACGCTCTCTGTTCAACAGATGGACGGAGCTGGTAAGGTGGGAGGGTCCTGGTCCAAAACATGGTGTTAACTTCTCTGAACCCAAAATAATTTTGTAGTTCCTGAGCCAATCTTTATAATTGGGTCCAGTCAGTCTATGTGTGTCCTAGGATACGTGCCAAGTGGGTTGGACGCAGACATTTTCCTGTAGAGAGTCAAAGATTCTAGTTAGATACTGTAATTTTGACTTGACCAATTTGTTTAGGGATTTTATTTTTAAACAAATTAGCTCCCACTATTTTCTCGGATCCCTACACTCCCTCTGTAGAGATGCGAAAATCTCCGCGATTGATGATTTCTAGTGGGTGGTGCGGTCTCACCAACTGACTCATCACCTCACCTAACAGTTATTGGTGATGGGTTAGCCAATGAGTGAACAACTCTTGTTCAATGATTCTCTAATCATGGTGCACCCAAACTTGGTCTCTAATTCATGAATCTCACCGTATCCGGAAATATTGATCCACTCCTTAGTTAAGTCAGACCCACCATTTGCATAGACTGGGTTCCTAATTGAGTCTCTCACCGTATCCAAAATATTGAGCCCAACTCATCCTCCAGCCCATAGCATCCAATGCCTAATAGACATGGTTGCATCTTCCCGGTGCAACTGAGCCACTGTATCCAGCCGAGAACAATCAACCCCGGGAAGGGCCCGCACATCTACAATGGTGGAAGACCTCAGACTTAATCTTTTCTTAGGGAGAATTGATTCAGGTCTCATTAAACTAGACTTGGCTTAGTCATAACAATTATGACTAACCTAGTGGCATGGGTTAGCTCGGATTATTGACCACCTCAGATCAGAACTGTGTCAACAGATATGGCCAGGTAAGTGAGACCGGTGGAAGGAATATGCCGTTAACTCGTACAAGAACGCATTCAGGTCGAGTAGCTTCCAATTAAAAACCAGTCGGTCGTCTATGCCAAACTTACCTTAGACACCAAATTGTTGAGTCAGAACCAATTGGGTTAGCCTACAATCCAGACTCTAACCTCTGAGCCTAATTAGGTCTTGCTTGATCGTGACTCGATCTTGACCCAGACTTAATCCTATTAGGCTGGT
The DNA here is from genome assembly GCA_006176705.1 of Cocos nucifera. Classification (NCBI taxonomy): domain Eukaryota; kingdom Viridiplantae; phylum Streptophyta; class Magnoliopsida; order Arecales; family Arecaceae; genus Cocos; species Cocos nucifera. The sequence goes on along the minus strand of QRFJ01000338.1, from coordinate 814,726 downwards.
CAATTTAAGCATTGTTGATCCCATCTAACCAACTCTTGATTCGGTTTGATCAACCGCTTAGACCTAATTGAGCTACCCAAGCCCGAACCCAGTATTATGAATATGTCTTAGATCTGAAATTCTCAATTTTAGACCTAATTAATATTCCATAAACTTAATTCTTAATTAAGTTGGGTTCATAAACAAAATATGCACAATAAATCCTAGGGTTTCAGGATCTAGGGTTTTGCAGAAAGTAAGTTTTGGGTTTCTGATTAAGGACGAACACGCAGCACCCCTACACATCATAAGAACACCCCATCGAATGGGAAGAGAGGGCCTTTAAACCCTTCTTCGTTCTTATGACCGGACGGCCAAGAGGAACGCCTTAATCAGGAACATTCAATACTACAAAACAATATCAGATCTATATCATATATCTCATATATAAAGTAGATCTAATCATGGCATATTTTGCATACATCTCATGTATCATAATCATGCATGTTTTTAGATCTAAATTATCTCATAATAATCTAAAAAATTAGATTTAAATTGATCTAATCAAAATAAATTCTAATCTAGACAATTATGTAGAACTATTCTACAACTAGTCTAGACATGCATCAATCATATCTCATATGATATTTAAAATTAAATAATTTTTATTTGCTGTTTATCAGATGTTATTATAACACTTATAATATCAAAAAATAGTAAATAAGAAGATCTAAAATATGATTTAATCAGATTAAATCAAAGACATGCAAAACTATTCTATAGAACTATTCTATTCTAGAACTAGTCATGCATATCTTCATGTTCTTAGATCCAAATCATTTAATTTTAATTTTTCTGATTTCAGATCTGATCACATCTCATGTGACATCTAAAATCACTTTATTTTCTAATTAAAATAAAATTAAAATCAGATCTAAACAATTTAGAACCATGGCTCTGATACCAGTTGAAGGGAAATCCTGATTTCCCGGTCCAGGTTCGTCCAGATCTGATCAGATCAAGAGATATATTTCAAAAATTTTTCTCTTGATCCCAATCAGATCTTGATATATTTTAGATCTGATTCTTATTATTTTAATAAATAAAATAAAATAAGATAAATTAAATCAAATTTAATTTACCTGATTTGGGTAATCCTATTACCCTGTAGATGATCCTGATTGCAGCGGAAGGTTCTGGATCTAGCCACGCAAGCGCCTGGCCTCTACCGGTATCCACTCGGGTTGGATCTGGAGATCCTCTTCTTCTCTATCATGCCTCCAAAAATCAGATCTGGATCTGATCTGGAGGATCTTCAAAACTCCTTTTGAAGATCAGCAGTCGTCCTTTGCAGCAGTGCAGCCTTCTTCTTTTGATCGCCTTTCTTTTGATCTGGAATGCACCAACCTAAGTCCAAAACTCTTTTGGACGTGGAGAGGAGAAGGAGGAGAAGTTTAGGCATGGAGGAAGAGGGGAGAGGCAGCCTTGGGGCATGGGAAATCTCTATTCTAATTGCATTCATTAGAATCTGAGTTGGGCGCAGGGTCTTATTTATAGACTAAGCGTGATCCAACTCCTCTTCCTCCCAACCAATCACAACCCTTTGTGAAATCAGATCTAAATCTGATTGGTGGGAATAGAGACCCCTGGATTCCTCCTTAGAGGGTGCCTAAGACCAGTCAAACTGGATTCTTAGTAGAACTCTGATTGGAATCCAAAAGGGAGGTGGAGTCCTTGTCCAACAAGGACTCCAAGGCGCCTCCAACTTGGGCGCACGCCTAGGGTGGCGTGCGCCCTCCTCCTTGCCAGGTTCTGGCAGGGGGACAGGCCCCCACCAGTTCTCCAATAGGTGCGTGACACGTGGACAAAAGTCAAAGTGTCTATGGTCAACATTTGACCAGTCAAAGGTCAACTTTTGACCAAAGTCAAAGGACCAAAAAATGGCAGGTGACCAAAAATGGCAGGTCATGTCTTATAAAATAAGACAACCTTCTCTAACTTGGACAACCTCCAGTTAGACCATATGAAGGCCTCTGATTGAGCACAAACTCCTTTGGCTCAGTCAGGACAACTTATTTGTGATAGTAAAAGAAGAACGTTAGGTTCAATCGAGTGCTAGCACGATTTCCTTGAACCTAATTGAATCTCATTCAGATCAATTGAACTAGATCAGTTCAATTGATGATCACCAGATTCAAACCCTTGTTTGTGTGACCCAGTTAGGTTCAGTTCTGTATGGTAATGGGATATGTCATGATCTCTATCATAGACATCATCGAAACTCCTTTCGATGGATCAGAACTCTTCTGATTCGAACAGCTAGAATGATCGATCATCTAAATCATTCTAATTGCTCCCAAAATCCACCAGTGACACCTAGCAGTATATGGTGGCAACCCATCAGAGCTGAATGCGAACCTCTTGGTGCAGCTACCTGTGTGATTAAGTTCTTCTATCTTGAGCCCCGATCAGATTAGGGTTAAGGTAAACTCGTCAAACCCTAGTCTCTGTCATATGATATAATCATTCGATTCGAGTCCAATGTGAAAATCTAAATAGAAACTCTTTCTATTATTTCACTCTGCCATGGCCATGGGCTTCAGGACTTGATTCTCATGATTATCATAGGGCTGCTCCTCTACCACCGAGGTAGATAGATCCCATCTTGATGCAATCCAGTTCCTACAATGAACATGCTATAGCCAACATACACCTCAGGGTTCCATATGGCTAGGAGACCGAGTAATGGTGTAGTCAAACTATAACACCCTCAAGGTGAACTGCCGATGCATCTCAGGTCAAAGAACCAGACACACTACTGCAGCATCGAGTCAGTCATTGACGAGAAGGTAGACTTCCTAATGACTACTCGAGGTGGTCACGCTCAGTGCCCTCGTTCTCTAACGAGTACCTGTACTCTCGCTCCGGTGTCTCCACACCATAGACTCAAGACTCATCTACTAAAGAGAAGCGATCGTACACCAACCTTCCGGATCAATCACCATCCTCGTGATGATCCTATGGTCGGGAGCTGTTTATGAGTTAATAATGATTATTCATGTCTTAAATTTTCAACTCTTGAAAATATGAATTATCATTACCATTAACTCAAAGGATGTATCACAGACACTAAATACACAGGTGTGATAGAAAATAACCCATTTTATTAATTATAGTCAAAATTATAATTTTGCCCCTAGAAGTGTATTACAAGTGTCAGCCAATTCTGGCTTCTAGGGCACATATATCTAACATGATGCTCATAGAATGATTTAGGATTAACTGCCAATCCTAAAAATTCATTCAAATTGTATTTCAAAATTCAGCATCCATCATATGGACTACCTTGATTGAGGATTTGCTAAATTGAAATACAGCGATGTATTTGCTCCAACACTTGGAGGAATCCATCCCATCTTGACTCATGCACTGACAAACCAAGTACTTGACTGCAGCTAATAGCCTTCCATCACTGAATTAAAAAATCAGATAGTCCAGTATCTAAGTATAGTGAGTTGCTTGTAAGTCACCGTGGTGATCTCAGATCTAAGGGACACATATGTCCATATCCTTCGCGAGCAATCTTGGCAGAAGAGAGCTCCATAGTTGGGTCATAATCAGTGAAATGTATCTCTATATTTCACCTGCATGTCCTAACAGCATCACCATGCTTCTAAGTTAAGAGGACAACCAACACATATGGCACATAACGACCTACTCTTGATTATCATTCTCGTCCTAGGTAACAACGAATCATTTGGTTGTGATCAGTTTAAGGACTAAACAATAAATTCTTTTTATCAAGTCTAAATACTCTTAAGAACTTCATCACAAAGAGTTCATTACAGGAAGATGCACAAAGTCATAAAATTTCCCAAATAATTATTTAATTCATTTAAAATTCAAGTATAAATTATATTTAGCTTAATCTTTTACAACCTAGATGGGATTTAGGATACATTTTCCAACAACATTATCACCAAATGTGACCAACTCTAGAGCATTCTGCTATCAAGAATTGCTCTGATGGGATATAGGTATAAGTATCCCTTAGACCTGAGATCACCTCAGTAGCTTGCAAATAACTCACTATGCTTTGGTACAAGACTAACTAAATTTCTTATTTAATAATGGAAGGCTTATCGGCTTAGTCAAGTACTTGCAAAGTCAGTGTAATATCAAGATAGAATTGACTATGCCAAGAGTTGGAGAAGAATGTATCACTGTATTTCAATATAGCAAAACCTTGGCCAGGATAATCCATAAGATGGATTTGATATTTTGAAATACAATGTGGATAGCCTAATCAGGGTTGATAGTTAAATTTTGAGGTATCCTATGAGCATTTTAGTCAAGGGGATGAATTATATGGAAACTATATTCACACAGGTTCTAAGGATATTGTTTTACACATTCGATCTATTCAGCCGTTGGATACCATTGCTAGATCGTCACTTTGATTGGTACGGAAATTTATTTTTATGCTACCAGCTTAGGTTTGGACCTATGGGGTCACACACATATAAAACCTTGAGATGATTTTATTTGATATCTTAGATATGGAATAATTTAAAATGCTAGTGCTATGATATTAAAGGATTGATCAGATTACTTGATAGTAGGTGAATAAATGATATTATAGTTCAACTTAAGTATAGTTTAGAAATCTCCTTAACCTTTAGATAAGGGTGGGATGTAGCATCGCCACCCAGAATCAGGGGTACGGTGTTACAATAACTTCATCATTTTTAAGATCATTCTAACAATTTGGAGAATTTAGATTACTTGAGATTAAAGGATAGAGAAGACATGGACCAAATTACTCCTACTAACTTCAACAAGTCAAATCTCTCACTAACTTCTCTAAGTCATTGACGAGGACTAGGATTAATTTTAGTCCAAGGGCATCTATATCAGTCTTACTAATCAAAATTAGTCACACTAATTTACCTAATTGACATGAGTCAGTATGAATCATTAAGTGATCTAATCAAAATCTAATCTACCATATCGGCCATGTAAGTGAGATCGATGGGAGGGATATGCCATTAATGTTGCACAGCATCTTGGCATCACCTATCTCTCTAATAGCAATTGTTGGACCATCCACCTGCACATGTCGCTCCATTTGGAACTGTGCATCACCGGTGCTGATGCTAGGATATCGATCCTCCTGCACCCCTCCACTCTAAACCCAAGCCAATTTTTTTCTCTACTTGTGAAGCCACAACTCTGGAGCTCCACCTATATCCAAAGTCATCTGATGCCATAAAGGATCATGACTCTATTATCGAGTCACTCGAGGCTAGCCACTCAATGCTATACTGTTGAGCCTGCCATTGCACCTCGAATACCATCGCTGCCCCTTCGAACCTTCCGCACTCCATGGACTTCTTTGAAGCCATCTCGGATACCTCCGCAATCCATGGCACCTTCAAAATCCAAGAGCTCATCCAACTCTTTAAACTAGCAACTGAATCCTAGGAAATTCTATCCTAGTACTTCTCCTCTTCTGCCCCTACACCAGCCATTGCTTTAGTTGCACCCGAACGAACTATAGCTCCAACTTTGTCCTAGGCTCAGACCCACCTATCTCATCTCGAGGCTCTTAAGACTTCCTGGCTCTCCTTGAGACCTGCTCCTAGTCTTCCTGAGATGCCTCCTGATACTTTCTACTGAGATACCACCCTTGGCTGCTACACCACTGAGCCTCTCTCTGCCTCATGCCGTCAAGGAAGCACTATAGCACTTCAGTGCTTCCTACCTCATCTCGACACCACTATACATAGATATTCAGGTCCTCTCTTGCTGCACATAACCCATCCTCCACCTGAGCTGCAACTCTCCTTGGTGCTCCTATAGAAAAAATCTGATCCAGGATACTCTCGACTGCTTGATGCCCCTAGCACTTCTTGAGACCCCCTGGCTCTCCTTGAGATATGCTCTTAGTCTTTCTGAGATGCTCCTAACACTTTCTACTGAGATACCTTGCTCGGCTGCTACACTGTCGAGCCTCTCTCAACCCCATGCCTCTAGGGAAGCACTACTATAGCACTCCAGTGCTCTTTGTCTCATCTCTGCACCACTCTACAACAACCTAGCCCTAGCCTACTGGATCACCATGGATCACCTATCTCCGTCACCATCAAAGGCTCCATAAATCCATGCTCTAGTCAAACCACTGAAAACATCTCCGACTACTTTCCTGCCTTCCTGCAACCAAAGGATATATAATCACTTCTTCAGCCTTCCCTCAACTATTACCCATTGGAAAACCTTTCCTCATCTGTTATATAGCCCCACATTGCCCATCTTCTTAGAGAACTTCGATGCTCTCTACTAAGATACATTCCTCGATTACTACACCATCGAGCCTCTCTCAGCCCTGCATCTCCAAAAAAGCACTCTAGTGCTCCCTACCTTATTTAACCATCATACACCTCGACCTTTTCACCAAGACCAACCTGCAAATCATGCACCCAAAACTTCCACCTTAGAAAAAATCCCTTCCCATTAATCCTCTCAATCTCCATCTTTAATCCGCTGCTCCTGATTGGACAAACCACAGTAATAACAAAGGTAGATCTAAGATATACCATGGAATACTTATGCAGATTTTTTATTTCATCCCGTATGATTTCTCCTTCCCTTCTATGCACCATCAGGCTCTGATACCAAATGTTGCATAGCATCTTAGCATCACCAATCTCTGATACCAATTGTTGGACCATGGTACCACTTTGATGCCATGTTGTGAAAAACTAAGATCTTTAGCATGGACCTAAGGAGACCTTTGATGCTCTCTAAGGGCAACTTATCACCGATCTACCACCTTGATTTGTGATTGGGCGCCTCCCTCCTAGGGCTTGAGGGAGGCATCCTCCCCTCTCTCTAAGGCTTCATCAAGAACTTGGACAGCAATACTAGAGAGAAGAGAGTAAAAGGATTGAGGAAAAAAAGATCTATATTTTACTTCTTTCTGAAAATCCTAATACAACCTATATATTTATACATGCCATTAGGCCCGACCAAAAACTCCCCTGGCTAATCTAATACATGAAAGCACTCACCAATTCCATGTATACCCATGTCTGCTATGCTCTTATCCCTTAGGATCAACCCAAACTCTAGTCCCAAATAGACCTTCCACATGTCTCTGTCTATGCACTGAGCTACCTCAGTCTTAGCATTGAGCCAGCTAACCTGAGACCAGGTTAGCTCAGTCTGGCACTGAGTCAGTCCAGTTATATACCGTGCCAATAGTCCTGAACATACATCTTTATTTTTGGCTTGACCTTTGAGACTTAGTAAACCTAGTTTCAGACTAAGCCAACTAACCTATATAAATAACCCTTTTCTATAGTCTTCATCCCTTGGCTTTGGTTCCTTACTCCACCTTGCATTCTAGATTTCTGAAGCACCAACCAAGCCCCTCAAGGTCCTCAATACCTAGACCTCAAGCCCATGAAGGGCTGCACACCACCTCCATCCTAGGATAATTTCTATCCTAGCCCTAGGACCATACTTGTCCTAGTCTTCCGAAGTCAACACCCTGACTCCTCCTCGTGGCCTCCCAAGACTTGGGAGCACCACCAATCCTCATAATTAACTAACTGTCTATATGAGTAGCTTCCAATTAAAAATTATCGATTAATACTGCCAAACTTATCTTAGATACCAACTAGTTAATTAGTTTTTGACTCAATCAACCTAATAATCCAAGCTTGACTGCTGAGCCAAAATCAAGTCCATTTAGTTCTTATTAAAGACAAGAACTTGACCAACTACAACTATTGCAATTGATCTAGAGTTTTCTTGACCTAATCTAAGATAATATTTGGTTAGATTTAATCAACTACTCTTGATTAGTCCATTCTTTAATTCTAACTTTAGGTCTAACCTAATTAACAGATATAATTCTAACTAACCCTTTAACCCATGAGTTATGCAATTATCTTAGGATCTTTAATTCATAATTTTAGATCCTAACAAATAACTCTTAATTCTTAATTAAGTATAAGAATGATGGGTTGGGGTTCGGTATCTAAAAACTAATTTCTATGCATAAATAAATTTTAAAAATAAATCATAAATCTATTTAGATCTAATCTAATATATTTATAATTTAAGTTTTTAGATCAGCATATATTAGGATAGTCTCTACACTGTAAGAGGTAAATCTTACAGTAGGACAATCTTATAATCAGTACGTATGATCTAGAAATTTTTTATTTTTTAAATTTTTATTGAAGAAAATTATTTAGATCTAATCTAAACAATCAAAAATCAAATTTAAACATGCATACATATCATGTTATAAATATCCTATACCACTGATGGAAACTAGCAGGCATTCTAAGCATGTTTTTCAAAATTTTAAAGTGAAAGACTTAAAATTAAATATTTTAATCTAATAAATATACTTAGGATTAGATCTAAAATACCTACCATAGGATCTATAACATGAAATATAGCATACATAAAAATTTATAAAAAATAAAATATGCATTGATCACATCGATGCTAGAATCTAGATCTAACTTTTAGATCTATCTGCTAAAGTTTAGAATCTTATACTTGAGCATGGGTAGATGATCTCCACTACTGAAACCTTTAGATGTGAAGCTCTGATGGTTGGTCATAGCCATACAGGATGTTTGACCTCTACAGATCATCCACTTGAAGTTCTGCATAGATCTAATCTTTCGAGACTACTAGATCATGCAAAGATCATAGAGATGGCTGATCTAATTTCTTCTCATTCTTTGAATTTCTTGAAATTTCCAAAGTTGAAGAAAGATCTTGAGAGGATGAAGAGAAGAAAAAGAAGAACAAGTTAAGAAAAACTATTTTATCTCTAGTTTTTCTTTCTCCCAAAACCCTAGAACATTAGGGTTTGATCTCTCACCCTAGAGGAGGAAGAACTCCTCTATTTTCTCTCATGCCTAGGAAGGCTTCCCACCCCAATCCTCATGCCCCAAAATAATGTTCAACCCTTTCTCCCTCTTTTGAATTTTACTTGAAAAACCCAATTGATTTGGCACACTAAAGAGAGAGGTTTTTATAGATGTAAACACTACTCTAGATTAGATGGGGTTGGTCTTATGTTTTAGTTTAGATTTAAACTCCTGTAAATATAAAATTAATCCAACCAACTAACAACCTTATCTATCTAGAGATAGTGGCCGAACATGGCTTTTGGGCATGGAAAAAAATATGGAAGAAACATTTTATTTTGTTGTACAAAATAAAGAGTCCTTCTGTAGGTTATCAACTAAAGTGGATAAGGTGATTAGATAGAGTTTAATCTCAAAACTCCTTTGAACCAAACTTAAACCAATCCAACCTTATCCAAGTGGGGCAACAATAAGGGGATTTTAGAAGAATATCCCATGCACAAACTTCCTTTGTGTGTGGAGAATAGGGTGCAAGGGAAATAAAGTGGCGCGGGGAGCAGTCCAACAATATTTGGACTCTAGGTTTTGTCATTTGAATCTAACCAAATCTAATTTAATTAGAATCAAATAAATAAGACTAAACCTAATCCAATTAGTTTTAAAATTAATTTAATTAAATTCTAATCAAATCAAGATTTGATTGAGTCCAAGTCCTAATCAAATCAGGAAATAATCTTCTTTAGCGATTAGGTCATCTCATAACCTAAATGGGTCAAATCAAATTGAATCTAATTTAATTAGATTCGATTCAAACTTTATTGCTCAATCAAATTGAGCTAATTAGCAATTCTATTGCTAACCAATCCTCCAATGAAAGAGTTCCAATCTAGTGGGACTCCTAGTCATGAGTTCCAGTCCAGTGGAACTTTTGATCATACAATCCCAATCCAATCGATCTCTTAATCAGCCACATAATCAAATAGATATTTCTTATCAGTGTGACCCTATAGGTTCGAACCTAAGCTAATAGCATAGAAATAAATGTCTATACCAGTCGAAGTAACCATCCAGTAATGGTACCTAATGTCCAGATAGGCCGAATGTATTACGAAGCAAAATTCAAAACCTACTAGAATATAATTACTATATAATTCATTCCTTTGATCTTGAATGCTCAGATGATAACCTAGGGTTTAACTATCAACCCTAAATAAGTCATCCATATAGTATTTCAAATTTCAAATCCATCACATGGTTTACGTCGGTGGAGGTTTTGCTAAATTGAAATACAATGATGTATTATTTTTAAGCTCTTGGAGCGATCAATCCCATCTTGACTTAAATACTGACTTAACAAGTACTTGACTGCACCCAAAAATCTTTTATCACTGAATTAAAAATTTAGATAGTCCAGCACCAAAGTGCAGTGAGTTGCTTGTAGTAAGTCACCATGGTGATCTCAGGTCTGAGAGAAACTTATATCCATATTCCTTTGGGATAAGTCTTGATAGCAGAATGCTCTAGAGTGGTCATGTTCAATATAGATATACTCCTATATCTCACCTATTGAAAAATATGTTCCAAAGTTAATTATCGCCTATTGACGGTTGAGATACATTGTATCTGTAATTGATTCATTAATAAATAAAATATTTTTCAGCATTTTTCATCATAAAGAATTCATCTTCTAATGAACTCCATTATTATGATGAAGTTCTTAGGACTATTTAGCTTCGACAAAGAGAGCATTTATCGATTAGTCCTTCAATCTATTCACGACCAAATGATAGGTTATTAATTAGGACGTCAATATCTATCGAGCATAGATCACTATATGCCATATAGATTGATTGTCCTCTTAACCTAGGAGTATGGAGATACTGATATGACATATAGGTGAGATGTATAGGTACATCATCATTGAACGTGACCAACTCCAAAGCATTTTACTATCGAGAATGTCTCTGATGGGATATAGGTATAAGTATCCCTTGGATTTGAGATCGTCTTAGTGACTTGCAAACAACTCACTGTACTTTGATATCAGACTAACTGAATTTCTAATTCAGTAATGGAAGGCTTCTAGGCATAGTCAAGTACTTGCAAAGTCAGAGTGTGATCAAGATGGAATTGACCACTCTAAGTGTTGGAGAAGCATTTTATCACTATATTTCAATATAGCAAAACCTTGGCCAGGATAATCCATCAGATGGATTTGATATTTTGAAATATAATATGGACAACCTAATCAGAGTTGATAGTTGAACTATGATATGTCTTACGAGCATTTTGGTCAAGGGGATGAATTATATAAAAACTATATTCGCATGGATTCTAAGGATATTGTTCTACACATTCGACCTATCCGGCCATCGGATATCATTGCTAGATGGTTACTTTGATTGGTATAAAAATCTATTCCTATGCTACTGACTTAAGTTCAGACCTATAAGATTACACACATTAGAGCTCACAATCTGATCAAATTATTGATCAACGATTGAGAATCATTCTAGGATTAAATAATCAATACGATTGATATTTAACCTAGTGCAAGCATTGCAAGAGGATCGATTAGCAATTTAATTGCTAATTGACTTAATTTGGTTAAACCAAAGGATTAAAATTAAGTCTAATTAAATATAATTTAATTAAATTTGGTTTAGGCTTGATTGGATCAAGTTCAATTAGCTTATTGGATAAGCCAAGTGCAAGAAAAAACTAGTCCTAGTTCAACTAGGACTTAGGTCAACTCAATTTCCTAATTTGATTAAAAAATTAAATTAAAATTAAATATATTTTAATATAATTTAATTAAATTTTTAATTAGATTAGAACCTAATTTAATTTGGTTGATTTGGTTTTGATTTAATTTGATTTGAGAAACCATGTTTGACCATGTCATAGATTGAATCCTAGTAAGACTAGGATTCCACCTTGCGCCACCTTAGCCCTCCATGCCCCCCATGCCTATTTTTTAGGAATTTTTCATGGAAATTCTCTATCCCCTGATCTTCATGCATGCCTCCTCTTTCCCTCTCTTTCTCATATGGTAATTTGATGGTTGACCAAGTCAAAAGGAGAAGTTTATTTTTGATCTAGGATTCTATGAGATAGAATCCTTATAAACTAAAACACCTCCTTCTAATTGTGCCGCCCACACCTTCTTTCTTTTCTCTGTATTCCATGGAAAAAGAAGAAGTTTTCATGCACTCCTATTGCTGGTCCAATGCAGGAAATAAGGTGGGGGTCCCTAAGAGTTGGGTGCCCCAACAACTTGCCATATTATGTCCTTTCCTTATTTGAGTTTTTGACCAAACTTTGACCCTACATATCTTTTTATTTAGGATGAATTTTTAGCCAAAATTTTCATGAAATATAGACCTTTAGGAGAGCTTTGAGGTGTGAAAAAATTGGAGGGAGATAGTCTTCGGACATTGGGGTTCTATAGACATCAAACTAGGTGTCTATGTGAGAGCAAAGAGAAGAAGAAGGTCTTCTTCCAGGGTTGCTGTGTTCATCATCTTCCTTCCTTCTTCCTTGAGTTTTTGGATAGAGTCTTAGATTTAAAACCTCTTCTCCACCTTCTCCTCTTTGGAAGAATCCAAATCCAGAAAAAGAAGGCATCTGATTGACCATCGAAGAAAGATCAGCACAGTACTATCATACTATGCTAATTTCCTACATCAAGATTTTTTATCATGCTCGTGGGCTCTTGTAGACGACTCCTAGAGGCCGAACACGTGTGTGACTCACAAATTCATCCTCAAGCTTGGATCAGTAAGTTAGAAAGTCTAACTTGCATAAGTAATAGATCTGATCTATTGGTTTCATAGCTACATTAGATATAGTATTGTAATATGTTGATGAGATCAACATGTTAATCTTTTCTTTATGTTTTTAATTTTTGATTTAATATCATATCTTGATCATATAATAAATCTTAGATATAAGGTATTTTTAAATTTATTTAAATAAATATTTAATTTATTTAATTCTTTTACTGTCTGATCTTGAAAAAGTTTCAAAATCTATCCATGAAACCCTAGATGTAGTTCGATTAAAAGGTATCAGAGCCTAGGTTCTTATTACATGATTTTCTTGAGCATGTTTAGATTATTTATTAGATTAGATCTAATTTATAATCTAATTATTAAATCTAAAATTAAAAATTTAGATCTCATGAACTATAAAGTTGTCCTGCTGTAAGGTTTACTCCTTACCGTAAAAAGATTGTCCTAGTTCATGATGATCTATTTCTAATCATAAATTTATTATATTTAATTTAATTTTATTTATAATTTAATAAATTTAAAATAGTTTTAGATCTAAAAATAAAGTTTTTAGATTGCAAGGACTGCAATAAGGTTGTCCTGATGTAAGGTTTATCCCTTACAATGAAAAGATTGTCCTAGTATGTGTTGATCTAAAATATTGATCATAAAATTTTAGATTAGATCTAATAGATTTTATGATCTAATTAAAAATATTTTAATCTAATTTTAATCATCATAAATATGTTATATTTTATCTAAGTTGATTTATGATTAATTGATGTTGAAACTGTTTCAATTACATGAACCTGATTAGATTAGATCTAAAGTAGATTCATATTTATGTTACTTGAATTTTGATTATGAATCAAACAAGCAACTTGAATGATAGAACTATGTTGTAAAAATATTTTACAAATATAAAAATTATTTTTGAAAAGTCGAACCCCAACCCTCAATCCAAAACTTAATTAAGAATTAAGAAGTTATTTGATTAGAATCTAGGATTGTAAATTGAAGATCCTAAGATGCGAATCATAACACATTGGGTTAAATGGGTTAGTGAGGATTAGGTCCATTAATTAGGTTGACCTAGGGTTAGATTAACGAATGGACTTAATTAGAGAATTGACTAAACCTAATCAATTATTATCTTAGATTAGGTCAAGGATTCTCTAGATCAATTATAATAGTTATAGTTGGTCAAGTCAATGTCTTTAATGAGACCCAAGATAGACTTAATTCTTGGCTACAAGGTCTAGCATGAAGTATTAGGTTGATCTAATTAAAACTAATTAAATCAATTGGTGTCTAAGGTAAATCAGACCAGTGGTATTTAATTGGCAGTCCGCTTACTGGCCATTTCTAATGATGTCTAAAGCAAGCTTTGGCAGACCCTCCCACTAATCGAACTTAGCTGGCCTCTTGATGAAATTATGTTTTGCTCGGATCACTTGACTATTCGAGCTGACCTATGTCAGCTAGGTAAATTAGTATGACTGATTTAGGTGCTCCTTAATTAGCCTATTAATGATCTTCCTTAAGCTAACTTGGTGAAGTCAGTAGAAAAATTATGATAAGCTGGTTCATCTAACCTTTCCTCTTCTTTAAAAATTAAATTCTCTAAAATTATTAGATCCTTAAAATAAATTAGTTATGGTGATAACTAGATTATAGCCTTCCATTAAGTAGATGATAATGGGTCCACCAGTTGGATAATCATTGGAGGCCTAAAGGCCTGGTGCTTATCGGCTAATGGAATTATCATTCATTATATGTTTTTATAGCTACATCTTTCTAAATGATGGGTAGGTTAGCCAACCAAAGTTGGGCCTAATCATTCATTCATTAGATGGGCCAAGTACGGTCATGTTAATGGTTGGACCTAACCGGGGAGGCCAAAGCCTACTAATTATGGACTGGGGTAAAATTTAATTACTAAAAATTATTTGAAGAAATAATTTATTATGAACCTATCCTTAGATGCACATGAGTTAGCCAATCAAAGTTGTGCAGTCTATGTGGATTCTAATACCCACTAAGAAATTAGGATAATTTCTCAAATTGGAGGTTGAGGCTACCAATTTGAATAAAATAGTGAGAAAATCTTTTGATAAAGTCTAAATCTCTAGATTTAATGAATCAATTACTAATTAGATTATGAGTTTTCTTTGTGCAGATATGGCCACTTTTCTATCGCTCTGATCATTGTTGAACAATAATAAGTTGGTGGGACCCAACTTCGATAGCTGGTATCAAAAGTTGAAGATAGTCCTAGAGGATGAATGGATCCTACATGTGCTAATGGATCTTGCACCTAAGGAGCCAACTGCCAATGCACGTGGTATAGTCAGAGACACTTACTAGAAGTGGCTCAATGATTGGACCATGGTGCGCTGCATCATGCTGGCTACCATGAGCGATGAGTTCAGTTGCAGATTTGCGATAGGTCAGCCAAATGACATACTTCAAGTGTTGGAGGATTTTTTTGACACACTGATGATGTGGAGAGGCACAAGACTAGTTGTGCCATCTTCAATGCTAGAATGCGGGATAATGCCTCTATCACTGATCATATATTGTACATGATCGAGCTGATAGAGCGATTGAGCAAGCTTAATTTTTTCTTGCATAAATAGCTTGGGCAGGATGCAATACTGAACTCGTTGCCTAAGTCCTTTCTCCCATTCTTTATTCATTTCAGAATGATAAAGCCTGAAGTAGACTACCACGAGTTACTAGGGTTACTTTAGAACTTTAAGAAGGATCACCAACTCCATAAGGAGTCGGTGAACTTAATGGGAGGTTCATCTTTTGATTCTTGACCCTTTAGGAAAAGGAATAAGAGCAAGAAGAAGAAAGCTAAGAAGGTGCAAGTTCAGGCTGGGACATCTGTGCAGGGTTAGACCAAAAAGATCAAGCTCGATAAGAGTCAAGCTGAATGCTTCTTTTGCAAGAAGCGAAGGCATTGAAAAAGAAATTGTCCTCAGTACATTGCCTCTCTAGATCCGAATAGGCAGAGAAAGAAGCAAGCTATTACTGGGCAAGGTATTTATATGATAACTCCTTATAATTTCTCTATTTATGATATTATTAATTGGGTATTGGTTACTGGTAGCCCTTATCATATTTGTAATTCGTTGCAGGGGTTGTAGGTTAGTAGAAGATTTGAGCAAGATGAAAGGTTCCTAAATGTTGGAGATGGAAGATCAGTTCAAGTTCTAGCTTTAGAAATTCTGAAACTAGTATTTGAGTCCCATATCATTGTTCTTAGTGATTGTCATTTTTGTCCTATATTTTTTTAAATATCATTTCTGTAGGCCTTCTAATAAAAAATGATTATGAAAATTTAATAAAGAAATAAGTTTGTAATATTATTATGAATGGTGTTACTATTTTCTGTGGACATTTGAACAATGGTGTGTATATATTTTCACAATCTGTTAACATAGTCTATTCCACTAGCAAGCATCCTAGATTAGATAGTATGTCAGATATCTATTTATGGCACTGTAGGCTAGATCATATAAACAAGAACCGGATAAATAGATTGACTCAAGAGAAAATCCTCAAAGTCAGTGATTGTGAATCACTTCCAACCTGTGAGTCCTATCTTCTTGGTAAAATGATCAAGTCATCTTTTACTAAAAAAGGTGAGAGAGCCACTGAGCTCTTAGGTCTAGTACATACTGATGTATGTGGATCAATGAGCACAAGTGCCAGAGGTAGATATATCTATTTCATCACTTTCATAGATGATCTATCCAGATATGGATATATCTATCTGATGAAACATAAGTTTGATTCTTTTGAAATATTCAGATAATTCCAAAATAAAGTAGAAAAATAAACTGAAAAGAGTATCAAAACTCTTCCATCTGACCAAGAAGGAGAATACCTTTTTGGTGAGTTTCTCACTTATCTAGAAGAGAATGAAATTCTCTCCTAATAGACCCCTCTAGGAACACCACAGCATAATGGTGTGTCTAAAAGGAGGAATCACACTCTATTACACATGGTCTGATCCATGATGGATTTTACCAACTTGTTGATATCCTTCTGGAGATATGCACTCGAATCGACTTATTATCTATTAAATAGGATTCCAAGTAAGTCTGTAGTTAAGACTCCATATGAGATATGGACAGGACGTAAGCCAGCACTTTCACACCTTAGGGTTTGGGAGTCCCGGCTTATGTCAAATATTTAATTATAGATAACTTGGATCTAGGTCTGACAAGTGCACATTTATAGGGTACCCAAAAGTGATCAAAGGATACTATTTCTACCATGCTGATGAATAAAAGATGTTTGTCAGCCTTAAGGCAATCTTTTTAGAAAAGAAGTTTCTTGGTGAAGGAACTGTTGCCTCTAAAGTTGAACTTGATGAAGTTCAATAGGTAGAAAAATCGACATCCGTATCTAAACTTGAGTTAAATTTGATTAGATCAAATCAAGAGCCCACTATACCTGCACCATTAAGACAATCTAGTAGAGTACCACATCATCTGGATAGATACTATGATTTCATGGTCCAAGATGGTGATCCCATTGAACTCGATTAGAATGATGAGGATCCAATCACCTATATGAATGCTATGTAGAGACCTAATTTTGAGAAATGGCTTAAGGCCATAAAATCTAAAATGAAGTCCATGAAGGTCAACGATGTGCGGATATTGGTTGAACCACCTGAAAGGGTTAAACCCATTAGGTGTAAATAGATCTTTAAATGGAAAAAAGGTGCAGACAGAAAGGTGGAGACCTATAAAATTCATCTGGTTGCCAAGGGGTATCGTCAACGTTATGGTATTAACTATGATAAGACGTTGTCTCCTATGGCAATGCTCAAATCCATTCAGATTATGCTTGCGATTACTGCCCATCTAGATTATGAGATCTGGCAGATGGATGTGAAGATAGCTTTCCTGAATGGAGAGTTGATTGAAGAGGTATATATAATACAACCTGAGGAGTTCACATCCACAGATGAGTCCAAGGTGTGTAGGCTTTACAAATCCATTTATGGACTAAAGCAGGCATCTCAAAGTTGGAACATGCATTTTGATAAAGTGATCAAAATATATGGCTTCATTAAGAATAGAGAAGAACCTTGCATTTATAAATGGACAAATGGTCCAGTAGTAGTATTCCTTATTTTGTACGTGGATGACATTGTCTTAATCGAGAATAACATCCCCACACTATAGGAAATAAAAGTCTGGTTGTCATCATAGTTCTTTATGAAGGACTTGGGTGAAGTATCCTACATCCTAGGAATGAAGATCTATAGGGGTAGATCTAAAAAGATACTTAGATTATCCCAGTCTACGTATATAGATACTGTACTGAAGAGGTTCAGCATGGAAAATTCTAAAAAAGGCTATCTCCCGATAGGCCATGAAATTTCTCTTTCTAAGAAGGATTGTCTGATAACTCCTGAAGAGAGAGAGAGAGAGCATATGAGTAAAGTTTCATATGCTTCGACAGTAGGATCTATCATGTATGCCATGACATGTACGAGATCAGCCTTGGCATACTCGCTAGGAGTAGTGAGTAGATACTAGTCTGACCTTGGAGAAAACCACTGGAAAGTAGTTAAAATCATCCTTAAGTATTTAAGAAATACTAAGAACCAATGGTTGGTTTATGGAGAGTCAGATCTAAAACTTGTGGGATTTATAGACTCCAACTTTCAATTTGACCATGACGACAGTAGAAGCATGTCGGAATATATCTTTACTCTAAATGGTAAAGCTATCTGCTGGAAGAGTTCTAAGCAACATACTATGGTAGACTCTATTTGCGAAGCAAAGTAAATCGCAGCATCAAATGTCATGAAAGAAGCTATGTGGCTAAGGAAGTTTATCACCGAGCTCGAAGTAGCATCCTATTTTAATGGTCCAATCCTATTCTACTGCAATAGCACTAATGCTATTGCTCAGACGAAAGAACCAAAGGTACACCAACGAACAAAGTATATTCTACACTGCTTCCACTTGATTCGAAAGATCATGGATAGAGAAGACATTGACTGTCAAAAGATTGACGAAAAGGAGAACCTGGCCGACCCCTTCACTAAAGTCCTATTGATAAAGGAGTTCGACAATCACAAGTCGAAGATTATTATTAGATACTATATTGAGTGGCTTTTAGACAAGTAGAAGTTTTTAGTAAATGTGTTCCAAAGCCAATCGTCAGCCTATTGACGGTTGAGCTATATTGTATCTGTAATTGATTCATTAATAAATAAAATATTTTTTGATATTTTTCATCCCAAAGAATTAATCTTCTAGCAAACTTTATTATTGTGATGAAGTTCTTAGAACTATTTAGCTTTGATAAAGAGAGAATTTATCGATTTGTCTTTAAATATGTTCATGACCAAATGATAGGCTATTAATTAGAACGATAGTGTCTATCAAGCGTAGGTCGCTGTATGCTATATAGGTTGGTTGTCCTCTTAACCAAGGAGTATGGAGACACTGATATGGCATATAGGTGAGATGTATGAGTACATCATTATTGAATGTAACCAATTACAAAGCATTCTACTATCGAAGATGTCTTTGATCGGATATAGGTATAAGTGTCCCTTAGACCTGAGATCGCCTTAGTGACTTACTAGCAACTCAATGTGCTTTGGTACCGAATTAACTAAATTTCTAATTCAATAATGGCAGGCTTCTGGGCACAGTCAAGTACTTGCAAAGTTAGAGTATGATCAAGATAGAATTGACCACTTCAGAAGTTGGAGAACAATGTATCACTGTATTTCAATATAGCAAAACCTTAGCTAGGGTAATCCATCAGATAAATTTGATATTTTGAAATACAATATGGACAACCTGATCAATATTGACAGTTGAACTCTGAGGTATTCTATGAACATTTTGGTCAAGAGGATGAATTATATGAAAACTATATCCGCATGGGTTCTAAGAATGTTGTTCTACACATTCGACCTATCCGATCATTGGATATCATTGCTAGATGGTTACTTTGATTGGTATAGAAATCTATTGCTATGCTACCGACATAGATTCAGAACTATGAGGTCATATATATTAGAGCTCACGATCTGATCGGATGGTTAATCAATGATTGAGAATCATTCTAGGGTTAAACAATCAATACGATTGATGTTTAACCTAGTGCAAGCATTGCAGGCTAATTGACTTAATTTGATTAAGCCAAAGGGTTGAGATTAAGTTTAATTAAATATAATTTAATTAGATTTGGTTTGGGCTTGAGTTTATCAAGTCCAATTGGATTATTGGATAAGCCAAGTGCAAGAAAAAACTAGTCCTAATTCAACTAGGACTTAGATCAACCTAATTTTCTAATTTGATTAAAAAATTAAATTAGAATTAAATATAATTTAATCTAATTTAATTAAATTCTTAATTGGGTTAGAATCTAATTTAATTTGGTTGACTTGATTTTGATTTAATTTGGTTTGAGAAACCATGTTTGACCAAGTCATAGATGGAATCCTAGTGAGAATAGGATTCCACCTTGCGCCACCTTAGCCCTCCTTGCCCCCCATGCCTATTTTTTAGGAATTTTTTATGGAAATTATCTATCCCTTGATCTTCACACATACCTCCTCTCTCCCTCTCTTTCTCATGTGGTAGTTTGGTGGTTGACCAAGTCAAAAGGAGAAGTTTGTTTTTGATCTAGGATTCTATGAGATAAAATCCTTATAAACTAAAACACCTCCTTCTAATTGTGCCACCCACACCTTCTTTATTTTATCTGAATTCCAAGGTAAAAGAAGAAGTTTTTGTGCACCCCTATTGCTGGTCCACGGTAGGAAATAAGGTGGGGGAGCCCAAGAGTTTGGCACCCCAACAACTTGCCATATTATGTCCTTTCCTTGTCTGAATTTTTGACCAAAATTAGACTCTGCATATCTTTTTATTTAGGATGAATTTTTGGCTGAAATTTTCATGGAATATAGACCATTGAGATATCTTTGTGGTGTGTAAAAATCAGAGGGAGGGAGTCTTTGGGCATTGGGATTCCATAGACACCAAACTAGATGTCTAGGTGAGAGCAAAGAGTAGAAGAAGAGGGTCTTCTTCCAGGGTTGCTATGTTCATCATCTTTCTTCCTTCTTTCTTTGGTTTTCTGAGAGAGTCTCAGATTTGAAACCTCTTCTCCACCTTCATCTCTTTGGAAGAATCCAAATCCAGAAGAAGAAAGTATTTGATCGACCATTGAAGAAAGATCAGCACAATATTAGCATACTGTGCTGATTTTCTGCATCGAGATTTCTGATTGTGCTCGTAGACTTGTATGGATGATACCTAGAGGTCAGACATATGTGTGGCTCATAACTTCATCCTCAAGCCTGGATCAGTATGTTAGAATGTCTAACTTGCACGGTTAATAGATCTGATCTATTGGTTTCATAGTTGCATTAGATGTAGTATTGTAACATGTTGATGAGATCAATATGTTAATCTTTTCTTTATATTTTTAATTTTTGATTTAATATCATACCTTGATCATATAATAAATCTTAGATCTAGGATATTTTTATATTTATTTAAATAAATATTTAATTTATTTAAGTCTTTCACTACTTGATCTTGAAAAAGTTTCAAGATCTACCCATGAAATCCTAGATCTGGTTTCTTCATCACCTACATGCCAAATCCGTATCTCTACACTCCTTGGTTAAGAGGACAAGCAATCTATATGGCATACAACAATCTATACTTGATATTGCTATTATTCTAGTAATAGCATATCGTCTGGTCACGAACAGACTTAAGGACTAAATAATAAATGCTCCTTTATCAATTTAAAATAGTCCTAAGGACTTCATCACAACACAAGTGTTCGTTAGAAGTTGTACGCAATTTATGATAAAAATATTAAATAATATTTTATTAATTAATAATTTATATATATATATAAATGAGCTCAATTCTTAACAGGCTGATGATTGACTTTAGGACATAATTTTCAACACACCATCCATGTGTCCTCTCCATTCTCGAGCCAACTCGTGATCATCCAATCATCTATCCATAAGAGACATGGTTTAAGATGGACGATTTGGCTAGCAGCAGCTAGAATCTGGCATATTTTATATGATTTCTGAAGATTATATAGGTGGATTTCTACACAAGCTCCTACCTCTACCTATAAAAGGAGGCTCAAAGGGGACCCCAAAAAGGATACGAAAAATCCTTCCCTTATGCTCCTCCTTCTGTTGCATCGTATTTCTGACTTGAGCATCGAAGGATCCCCACCAAGGCAACCTCCAGCCAAAATTTCTTTTCTTGCAAATTTAATCTCCGATGATCTAGTGTCTGACCACCTCCAGTTGTTCCGATGCTTGATAGATATCGATGTCAACAAATTGGTACTAAAGGAAGGAACCTATGCCCACTCGAAGGAGCACAAGTTAGAGACAGCATCAACCATAGTACCCAAAAGGATATCCTCTCATCGCACCAATGCGGCGTCATGACCATAGGAGGACCAGGCAAACCATGCCATGTAGCCAGCCCTCATAGCCACCGATGGTGATGGTGGAGCAATTTGGCCTACTCTTCTAGCAGGTCCAACAGCTAGCAATTGTTATCCAAGCCTTTCAGGCTAGGCCACCTTCATCGATTCCGATGGCTCTAGCACCTCCACCCATAACCTTGCAATAGAAGCTAGTCTCTCAGGTGGAGGGGTAGCCACCAGAATAATTGCTGGTCCTCCCCCAGAGTCTTGCAAGGAAACAAACCCATTAGAGTCCCCCACGAAGCCCTAAACCAAGGAAGCAACCTCCTCCTAGCCCTTACTCAGAGTGTGGCTCAGCTCCTAAATGGCATTCCCCTCAGTTTTCTAAGGCTCAAGCCAGCTAGGATGCTGCTCTTAAGAGGCGACTTCAAGAAATCGATCGATGGATTGAAGCGATCTGCCATCAGGAGTCAACACCCTATAATGGATACAATAGTAAGCCTTCTTTTAAATCCTAAATAATGCAGGAACCACTTCCCCACCATTTCAAGGTCCCTTAGTGAGAAGGCTATCATGGGACTACTGATCCTATTGACCATCTTGCAAGCTTTAGAGCAATGATGCTCCTCCATGGGGCCATAGATGCCATCATGTGTCACACGTTCCCTTCCATCTTGAACGGGGTCGCTTGACACTGGTATTCTAGCCCAAAACTAGCTTCTATCAGCTCTTTTGAGTACTAAGCTAGTCATTCATCAGCCACTTTGTTAGCAACTGGAGGTAGTAGAAGTGATCAGACTCCTCTACACTATCAAAAAGAAAGAGAGGGAGGCTATCCAATCAATTTTCAGTCACTTCAACATGGCCATCCTAGAGGTTCATGACTAGACCCATCACTCGTGATGTCCACACTGATGGGTGGACTTTTGAAAAATGACTTAAAGAAGTCATTGGCAAAGATCTACCCTCAGCACTACCTCGGCATGCTGAGTAGGTTGAAAAAGTATGCCCACATAGAGGAAACCCTTGTGGAGGACAAGACCCCTATTGACTCTACTATGGGAGTGGGGAGCCAAGCAAAGGGCATTTGCCCATGAAAGGGGTACGGATGCATCAATGTTCTAGGATGCCCCCTTAACATCAAAAGAATGGAGGTTCTTGTACTGATCGATCCAGGAGTTTCCTAAGAAGGAATCGGCATCCTTCACCATAGATCAGAAAATTTGCCAACCATATCCTACTGAACGCACCCAGGTTGCAAGTCGTGATGGAGCTTAGGAGGCAGCTCTAGAGGCCCCAAAGCTTAGAGCCCTCTCCTCATCATCGGAACTTCAACAAATTTTGCCTCTACCACCAGGATCATTGTCATGATATGGAGGAGTGCATCTTGCTCCGAAATGAGATAGAGAACCTCATTAGGAGTGGTCATCTCAATCAGTCCATTCAATGTCCAGTGGAGCATAAACAAGAGCGGGCAAGGTCACTTACACCATGGAAGTAGACGTAGCTAGCTGAGCCCCAGAAGTACCGACCCATAATCGGCATTATAAATGCTGTTACTGGGGGGCGTATGGTGGTGGAGAAACAAGCAAGACCTAGGCAGCTACTAAAAGATAGAGAACTTAAGAGTCAATCACATTCACAAAAAGGGATGCCCAAGGGGTCCAAGTCCTACACAATGATGCGATTGTTCTAACTTTAAATATCAATGACTATGATGTACACCGCATCTTTATTGATAGTGGAAGCTTCACCAATATTTTGTTTTATAATGCATTTATTAAAATGGGGTTGCCTAATGATCGGCTGGGAAAAATTGACTCCCCCCTTATCAACTTCATAGGGGATGTTGTCCCCATAGAAGGGGTCATCACCTTGCTTGTGAAGGCTGGCCAATATCCTCTTTAATCCATCACATGGGTTGACTTCCTAGTCATCCGGGCCCCCTCAGCCTATAATGTCATCTTCAGCTGACTAGAGTTGAACTCACTCCAAGCTGTTGTATCGACCCACTTCTTAAAGATAAAATTTTCTATGGCACGAGCAGTTGGAGAAGTCCGCGGGGACCAGAACCTGGCATGCCGCTGCTACAACATCACCTTAAGGCAAACCAAACCCACTAAGGCCTACCCTATTAAAGGGCAGGATGCCCATGTTGAGTTGGCCAAGGAGCAAGGGACACCAGCCGAAGACTTCATTTCCATCCCCCTAGCTAATGGAAATGAGGGGCATACGGTTTGAGTCAGCTCGAGCTTGAACCTGGTAATAAGGGATCAACTAACCTCTTTTTTATAGGACAATGCTAATGTCTTTGCATGGGTGCACACTGATATGCCCGGCATCGACCCCTCGGTGATGGTGCACTGACTGAACGTGGACCCGAACCATCGTTCCTTTAAATAGAAGAAGTGGAGTTTCTTCCCAGAATGGCAAAAGGTAATAGCTAAGGAATTGGATAAGCTGATTCAAGCCGGATTCATCAGAGAAGAGGCATACCTAAAATGGATAGCCAACATCATGATGGTAAAGAAGGCTAGTGAAAAGTGGCATATTTGCATCAACTTCACCAATTTAAATAAGGCCTGCCTAAAAGATAGCTATCCACTCCCAAGGATCGACCAGTTGGTCGATGCCACATCAGACTATGGACTCCTCACCTTCATGAATGCCTTTTCTGGCTATAATTAAATTTGGATGGTATCAAAAGATAAGGAAAAGACCACTTTTATTATTGACAAAGGTCTTTTCTGTTATAGGGTTATGCCTTTTGACCTAAAGAATGTAGGTGCCATCTATCAACAACTGGTGAAAAGATCTTTAAAGACCAAGTCGGGTAGAACATGGAGGTGGACATGGATGATATGCTTGTTAAAAGTAAATCGATGGGAGACCATATCAATGACCTTCGTGAAACCTTTGCCATCTTTTGCAAGTACTGAATAAAGCCGAACCCAACCAAGTATCCCTTCAAGATGACCTCCAAAAAATTTCTAGGGTTTATGGTCTCTAGTTGAGGGATCGAAGTCAACCCTAAGAAAATAAGAATCGTGCAAGAAATGATCTATCACATGATGATTAAGGAGGTCCAGCACCTTACCGAAAAGGTCACCACTTTGACCCAATTTGTCTTGAGATTGGCCAAGTGGTGCCTACTTTTCTTCCAAGTGTTGCAGCGACTAAACAATTTTCAGTGGTCTAAGGGGTGCTAGAAGGCCTTTGTAGAACTCAAGGACTACCTTAGCTCTAACCCCCCCAAGCAAGATGAAGAGCTTCATCTGTATCTAGTGGTCTTGCATGTTATGATGGGTACAATGCTCATCAGCTGGTGTAGAACATCAGCCGAATGTTGAGAGATGCAGAAACTTGGTACTCTAAGTTGGAGAAATTGGCCTATACCCTCCTCATCACCATCCAGAAACTCCGACCCTATTTTCAAGTCCACACCATTACCCTCCTGATAGATTAGCCCATTAAAAGCATCCTCCACCAACTAGAGACCTCCAAGTGAATAGCCAAGTGGATGGTTAAGCTCTCCAAGTTTAACATCAAGTTTTATCCTCAACCATTGATCAAAGCCTAAGTACTAGTCGACTTCATGGTCGAGTGTACAATTTTTGATAACTCCGATGAGTAGAAAGTATTGGAGCCCCGGAGTCCAACACATGAAGAACCCCCCGAGGCGAAGGCAAACCCTGGATGATTTACATGGATAGTTCATCATATTCCACTTGGTCTGGGGTAGGGTTGGTACTCTCGGGCCTAGATAGAATGGTGGCTGAGTACACCTTGCATTTCAAGTTTTCGGTGATGAACAGTGAGGTAGAGTATGAAGCATTGATAGCAGCACTCCAAATGGCCAAGGAGCAAGGGGTGCAGGACCTCTAGGTGTACAGCGATTCTCAATTGATGGTCGGACATGTTAAAGGTGACTATGAAGCCCGAAAGAAAAATATAGCCAAGTATCTTCAAAAGATGAGGGACCTCATCCCGACCTTTAAATACTTCAAAATTTAATAAATTCTCAGGTTAGAAAACTCCTAGGCGGACCTGCTATCCAAACTAGCCACTTTAGAACTCATCAACTTGCCCAGACAAGTATTCTTCGAGGTGGTGAAAGCAACAACCACTAGTGAGTTAACGATGGTGGCGCAAGTAGAAGAAAAACCCTGCTAGATCGACCTACTTCTCAACTATGTTAAGGATGGGATGCTCTCTGCCGACTGAAAGGAAACCCAAAGGATCAAATGCTAGGCCTCCTAATACCTCCTTTACGAAGGAAAGCTCTTTAAGAGGTCATTTTCCTTGCCCCTTCTTAGGTGCTTATGATCGATGGAGGCCAATTATGCCTTGAGAGAAGTCCAAGAAAGCACCTGTGGGAGTCATATAGGAAAAAATTTCTTGCTTACAAGATTCTTTGGCAAAGGTACTATTGGCCAATCATGTAGAAGGATGCTGAGGAGTATATTGCACATTACGACTAGTGTCAGATGAACACCAATATCCAGCACTTGCCAGTAGTGTCGATCACCTCCATCAGCGCACCTTGGCCATTCACATAGTGGGTGATGGATATCCTCGGCCCTTTCCAAATAAAAGTTCTTGCTCATTGCCATTGACTACTTCATCAAATTGATAGAAGTTGAGCCCCTCACATGCATCAATGAAGTGAAGGTCATTGACTTCGTTCGAAAGATGATTATCTACCGGTTCAGCCTACCCTAGAGATCATTGTAACACCCCATCCCTAATTAACTATGGGTGACAGTGCCACACCCCACCCTTATCTAAAGATTAAAAGGATTTCTATGCTACAGCTAAGGTATAATATCATTTAAACATGCTCAACACAATTACCTTGATCAATCATTCCATCAATCATAAGCATTTCAATTTAACTTCTTTATCTGCTAAAGCAAATATCTTAACTTCACTCAATAATTCACAAAACCAATCTCAGGGTTTCCAATTTACAAAACTATACTTTATTCATACATTCTATTCATTGAACCATCCTTTTAATACACACATTTGTAAAACAAGCTGAAACATATATAGATAATAGTTTTGGCTTAACTATCTCATCTATACAATTCTTCTTAAAATATATTGCTTTTACAAGTCAGTATCACCAAAATATTTCCTCTACCAGAGGTACTGATACATATACAAATACTGAAATATATATTGAAACATGCCTTCAAACCAAGTGTTGACCCCAGGATTGATTTTGATGATTGTCAAACTTTGAGTGTGTAAGTATTTAACCATGTATTTCAAGAATCGATGTAGATTTTTTTAGATATTCAAGTAAAATTATAATTTTATCGAATTGAAGATCAAGAAAAAGTGATAAAAGATAAAATTATAATTTTACAAAATTGGAGAAAATCTATTTCAGAAGCCTCAAGAACAAGCTTAGAAGATTTTTGATCTTTCGAAGGTAGTTCCATAATTTTTGGATGCATAAATTGAAAGAAAATCAAGTTTTAACAAAAGAGTCAACCCAAGAAACAACCCCTAGATCATCCTCTTTTGAAATGGGCTATTTGGCATGCGTGGCATGTAAATTGGGCCAACCCAGTCTGAGACTGAGCTAACCTAGTCTTAGTAGAAGCAAAAAATAAAAAATGCAGAAAGCCAGTTTTTTAAGATCTAAGGGACTGAGCTGATCCAGCTATAAACTGAGCTGACCTAGTTAGGATTGAGCTAACCCAGTAAAAAACTAAGCCGACCTAGTGATCGTAACGGCTAGTTTTCTATAGCTTTTTCTAACGACCATTTCTCCACTCCAATGGCTATTTCAAGACTTCTAATGACTAGAACTGCTTCTCCAGCCATCATAAAGAGTATAAAAGGCTAGAAAAATATTTAGAAAGTGAGATCAAGTGGATTGAGTGTAGAAATCATCAAAATAGTGAGGTTCATTGAATATCTAAAGAAAAAGAGAGAAAAGAGAGGACCTTGTGCATCAAATTCAGAGAGCTTCCAAGTGTGATCATCCTCATTCATTCAAGCTTTCTCTTAGCCTTCAAAGGAGAGAATACAAAGCTTCAAGAGCCATCTTTCAGCCTCTCCATCAAACTTCAAAAAGAATTTTTTTTCTTTTTTTTTTATGCCAAATTCTTATACTTGTAGTTTTATTTCTTTACAAGTTTCTTTGGAAGAAAGAAACTTGATATGTAGGTTGGTTCAAGCAAAAAATTGGATAGTATAAAGATTATGGTTGGTGCTCCTAGGTTAAAACCAATCGGGTTGATAGTGAACCCGAGAAAACTATCGATGTAGGATTGTGGTTGGTGAGCCCGGCAAAATCAACTAGATTTGTTTGTGATCCAGAGTTAAAACAAATGAACTATAATCTAGGGATTATAGTGAAATTCCTAAGGAGAGCTTAGGGAGTGGACATTGGTGCGGGACTGCATCGAATCACTATAAAATCTGTGTTTGTATTATGGTTTTGCTTTCCTTGCTTTCTTTATTTGCTTTATATATTTGCATTATCTAGTTGCTTTTAATTCTGCTACTACACCTTACTTATTCACCACAAGCATTTAAGTTCTTTTAATTAGAAACATATATTTGCATTAGAGTTTAAATTGACTAAAATTTTTTAGAAACCCAATTCACCCCCCCTCCTCTTGGATAGCCATCTTTGGGCAACAAGTGATATCAGAGTAGATGCTCTATTATTGGTTGTTGACCTAACGATCAAGAGCTAAAGATATTGGCAACCCAAAATAGAATCTCGTTTTAATGAAGGCCATTCCATAGATGGACCTCCACTTTATAATGGCTCAAATTTTATCTATTGAAAAGCTAGGATGAAAATATTCATACAAGCACATGACTATAATTTATGAAAAATTATTGTTGATGGCTCACACACCCACAATGCATTGATCAAGCATGATAAAGAGATGATCCAACTAAATACCAAGGTCATGAACATGCTTTATTGCTCTTTAGATATTAATGAGTTTAATGTAATTTTTTCATGTGTTTTAATGAATCAAATATGAAAGAAATTGGAAATGACTTATGGAAAAGCAAATCAAAAAGAAGAACCAAGCTCCCAAGAGGATAAGCAAGCTCACCCCAACATATGCCTGATGGCTCATGAGGATGAAAAGAAGAAAAAGAAAGCATTGATTAAGGAGGAGCAAAGTAAAGAAAAGAGAAATGAGAAAGAGGAAGAAAGAATTACAAATCATTGCCTCATGGCCAATGATGATGAGGTAAACACTGAAAATTTTTTTGATTTTACTTTTGATGAGTTGTTTCAAGCCTTCAATGATCTTATAAATGAATATAAAATGATAGGACTAAAAAATAAAGAATTAAAAAAATCAAATCTTCTTTTAGTTGATGAAAAGAGTAAACTATTGATTGAAAAAAAGATATTTTGAAAGAAAAGAATGCTTTAGCTAAAGAAAAAGATGCATTTCTTAAATTTAAAAAATCTTTAGTTGAAAAAAAAATTGCTAAAAGAAAAGAAATCTCTTTTGGAAGAAAATGTAAAATTAACAAAAGAGATTGAAAATTTGAAGTCCATGGCAGAAAAGTTCACTTATGGATCTCAAAAGCTTCAAGCAATATTGAACCATCAAAAGGCTATTTTCAATAAAGCTGAAATTAGGTATAATTCTTTAAGAAAATAAAAATTTATGAAAAACATATTTAGCAAAGCTTCATTTAAAAATTATTCAATTACATGTTTCAAATGTAATAAAGTAGGCCATAAAATTTCAGAATATAACACTAAGAGAATTGGCCACATTTTAATTAAACAGATTTAGATTCCAAAAGAAACCATGTGCTCGAACCTCAATGGATCCTAGATAGCTTGGGTACCAAAAATTAGAAAGTGATTTTTGCATATACTCCAAGCATCCAATGAAGTGAAAGAAGCAAATATTTATGGATGGATGCTTTGGAAATGAAAAGAGATGGATGATGATGCTTGGTATAATCTAAAGTTTTCTTATATCATATCATCAATGCCTGTTTGATTGGTTGATTCTATTGCTTATTTGCTTGAAATAATTTTAGTGTGATTGATTTTGATGTTTGAAATGAGATGAATATTTAGATTCTAAAAGTTCAATTTGCTCTTTTCTAAGTATCATATTATGATATGAATTAAAATTATTTTGAAATTTAATATGATATAATAGCTTCCTCATATCAATTTTACAATTGATAAACTTAAATTAAAAGATGCTTAATTGGATATGAATATTTTTGAATTGCTAAACATATAAATAAAACTAAGTTTGACATTCCCACTCAAAATGCTTGATGTGTTAAGTTGCATTGCATTTTAAGTTTATCCTTAAGGATTTGAAATCCTACAGTTATATTAAAACATAGAGCCAATATCTAGATCCCTCTTATTTTAACTTCAATTGATTTTGTCCTCCAACTTGAAGAATGTCTTTCGCACTTGGTATCAAATTAAATTTAAAATATATTTTCATATATTTTCTATTATTTTCAAGCAATGAATCTAAAAATTAGTTTTCCTTTAATCTTTAAGTAGTATCAAAATTTTAAAAAAATTATTAATTAGTCTAAATTTTAGTTCTATTGATATCATGAAAACTTCTAAGTAAATTATTTAATTTAATTTTTAAATAATTATTATTAAGATAATTATTATTTATTTTAAATTTTAAAGCTCTTGGTATGAAAATTTTCATAATTGCTATCAAACAGTACATCATTATCTTATACTTCAATGCTCTATCTTTTAGCAAAAATAAAAAAAAAAAACTTTATCTTAAACATAATTTTGCAAAGCTATATTCTTGGTGCTACATCATTTGAGATAAATCCAAAAAGTTCATACATTTTCTAAACTTAATTGCTTGATATTTCATAAGAAAAGGGATGAAATGATCTTTCAAAGAATAAAAAAAATCTATTTATAATTTATCTTGGATGATCTGTCGATATCAATTCAAAATAATTTATCATAATTTAAAATTTTCAAAATGGTTTGAATTTTAGATCAAGTGGTATTAAGAAAAATCTTTGGGCAACAAGTTGTTAAGAAAAATCTTTGGGCAAGTTGTTATTTGATTTTATTTTCAAAGCTATTAAAGAAAAATAAAAAAAGATTAAATGGTATCATTCTTGTCTTGAACTTTGTTGTATTTTTTTTTTGTAAAAGAAAAGAATGTTTTATCTCAAATCTGATTTTGCATAGCTTATATGATGTCATTTGAGATAAAATCAAAAATTTTATATCATTTTGAACTTGATTAAATGATATTTCTTAAGAAAAGAAAGATCTAAATTTAAACAAAATATTTTTTTATGATTTATTTTGCATGATTTATTGATATTAATTTAAATTAACTTATCAAGATAATTTGATCTAAATTTAAATTGATTCATCTTTTTCGATCAAAAATTTTAACGATTGATATCAAATAGATCATTATCGTCTTGTATTCTATTACTTTATCTTTGACAAAAAGAAGAAAATATCCTTGCATATAATTTGATCTACATGAATATATTTTTGATATTATATCTTAGATAAATTATAAGATTGATATATTTATACTTCAAATTAATTGATACTACTTAAAAAAAGAAAGAGATATTTTCTAAAAAATTAAATAAATCTCTTTATAATTTGCTTTGAATGATATATCTAAAAAAGAATTTGAAAAGTGCTCCTCTTAAATCTTTTGAAGTTGATATCATGCGAGATATTTTAAGAAAGTTATCATTTGCTTTTAAGGCCAAATTTTTAAAAAGAACTTTAGTTTTATTTATTTGGGATTAGACAGCTTATAATATGTCTTATATTTTATTGATTTATCTTTTAGCAAAAGGATAGTTGGTTTATTTCAAATATGAATTTTCATGATTATATTATTGCTATTATAATATTTGAGATAAATTCTTGTGATACATATTTGAATGATTTACTTTAATATCAAAATAAAGAAAAGTATTTTTAAGACTATATTATTCAAATTTTTGAAGCCTAAAGTTCTTATTAATTAAAATTGAGAAGTACATCTACATGGCATAAACTCTTGGGATTTTAATGGAAATTGTTATCACTTATAAACATCTTTTGAAGCAAATAAAAAGTAATTTTTTTAAAAAAATTTAGTTTCTACATGAGTGAATGCTATGTTTATTTGAATTAAATGCATAATTTAATACTTAATTCACTCAATTGATGCTTGCTCTCTTAAAATTTTATTTAATTTAAAAATAGCTTTGTTTGCAAAAGTAAGGGAGAGAAAACACCAAAGATAAAATGATTACTAACTTGGTATCAATAAAATTTAAAAATCTAAGCTTAAAAGATAAATTTATATTAATTAAAGATTAATGTGGTATCAATTAAATTATGCTTAACTTGAAAGAAAAAGGAGGAGAATAATTATTAAATGCTTAAAATGCAAATTCTACAAGAATTATAAAGTAAAACAATGCTAAAGAATGAATATATATATGATGAATTTGATAATCTAAAATTTAAAATATTCATTTTGAAATAAAGAGGGGGAGAATAGTTGAAAAATAAATCAAGTTACCCAGCTATTAGTATGAAAAGTAGGAGAGAGAATTTGATCTAATTATAAATGATTAATAAATATTAGTGAATTTAATGCTCTTAAATTCTCAATCAATTTATCTTAAATTTTGAGCTTTCATTGTAAGCTTTATTTTAATTAATTTTAGACTCTCAATTAGGTACCTTATAGTTTTTCTCTAATTATGGGCTTTACATGTGTTTATTCAATTTGATTTACTTAATTTGAAGTAGTAACAGGTGAACAAATTTAAATTTCTATTAGGCAAAAATTTTATGAATTTAGATGGCTTATCCATATGCTGATTTGCATTGAACTATGCTAGTTTCATGAGTTAAATTAAATTTGACATGATTATTCTTACTCAAAACAAATTAGATTGGATACTTAGTTCTAATTTTGAAATATATTTGAAAATCTAAATATGAATATAGAACTTTTGATGCATATTTAAAAATTATTATAAAATTACTCATTTGCTTCTGATACTATATCATTTGCTCGATACATAACTTTTTTTGAATTTAAATGATGGATTTTCATTAAAAAAAGAGAGGAAAGAATGAATATTAAAGTACATATTATACTTGATTTTCGATACATTAAATTTTTTGAAAAGCTCTTTTTCTTAAAGGTTAAAATCTTTGAAAATCTTATTAAAAAGTCATATTCATTCAAAAAAAAGGAGGGGGGAGAGACTTTAATATTTAAATTCAAGCTAATTTTTGAAAGGAAAGAAATAATTCATTCAAAAGGAAGAGATGATTTTAATTTGATTTGACTTTATGAATTTGATACATCTCTCAATTTAATGCCTTAATAGTTAATTTTGATAATCTTTTCTTGTTCTTTTTCATGAGCCTTTTTGATGTTGTCAAAAAGGGAGAGAGGTATATTGAGTATATACTTAAAGAATTAATACTTAAGAAACTCAATGAATTTCTTGCTTGGAATCTTAATACTCATTATTTTGAATTAAAATATTATTTTGATGTGAGTATATAAATTATGATGAAATATTAATTTAAAGTTTTTCATGAAGTGCGCATTTATATTTGTGTATATTCTTCACTTCATGATTTTATACTAGCTAAGTTAGTTGAAATATATTAAATTTATATTTTTATGCATATACTCAAAGTTTTGTCATCATCAAAAATGGAAAGAGATTGTTAACCCCATGATTGATTTTGATGATCATCAAAACTATTGAATGTATAAAGTAATTACTAATCATGTATTTCAAGAAGTGGTATGTAGGTTTTTTCCAGATGTTCAAATTGAAGGAATTAATCCAAGAAAAGATCCACACAAAAATCATCAAGTTAAGAGCTTCAAGAAAATTGAAGCGATAAAAGAAAAAGGGTAAAATTATAATTTTATAAAGTTGGAAGAAAATCTATTTTCAGAAGCCTCAAGAACAAGCTTAGAAGATTTCTGATCTTTTGGAAGGTAGTTTCATAATTTTTGGATGCATAAATTAGAAGAAAATCAAAGTTTTAAGCAAAAGGATCAACCCAAGGGATGACCCCTAGGATCATCCTTCTTTCAAAATGGACTGTTCGGCACTCTTGCATGCCACGCCAAATCTGAGACTGAGCCGATCTAGTTTAAGATTGAGCCGACCTAATTTCAGTGAAAGCAAAAGATAGCAAAATGCAGAAAGTCAATTTTTCAAGAATCTAGGGGACTAAAGCCAACCCAGCTATAAACTGAGCGGACCCAGTTAGGACTGACTCGATCCAGTCAAAAACTGAGCCGACCCAGTGATCATAACAGCTAGTTTTTTGCGGCTTTTTCTAACAGCCATTTCTCTACTCTAACGGCTATTTCAAAGCTTCCAATGGCTAGAACTGCTCCTCCAACCATTACAAAGAGTATTAAAGGCTAGAGAAATATTTGAAAAGTGAGATCAAGTGGATTGAAAGTAGAAATCATCAAAATAGTGAGGTTTATTGAATATCTAAAGAAAAAGAGAGAAAAGAGAGGACCTTGTGCATCAAATTCAGAGAGCTTTCAAGTATGATCATTCTCATTCATTCAAGCCTCCTCTTAGCCTTCAAAGGAGAGAATACAAAGCTTCAAGAGCCATTTTTCAGCCTTTCCATCAAACTTCAAAAAGAGTTCTTTTTTTTTTGTGCTAAATTCCTATACTTTGTATTTTTGTTTCTTTACAAGTTTCTTTGGGAGAAAGAAACTTGGGGTGTAGGTTAGTCTAAGTCAAAAATTGGACAGCGTAAAGATTATGGTTGATGCTCCAGTTTAAAACCAACTTGGTTGATAGTAAACCCAAAAAACTATTGGTGTAAGGTTGTGGTTAGGTGCTCCTAGGTTAAAATCAACCAGGTTGATAGTGAATCTAAGAAAACTATCAATGTAGGGTTATGGTTGGTGAGCCTAGCAAAGCCAACTAGATTTGTTTGTGATCTTGGGTTAAAACAATTGCACTGTAATCTAGAGATTATAGTAAAATTCCTAAGAAGAGCTTGGGGAGTGGACGTAGATGCAGGGTTGCATCGAACCACTATAAAATCTATATATTTATATTGTGACTTTGCTTTTCTTACTTTCTTTATTTGCTTTATATATTTGCATTATCTAGTTGCTTTTAATTTTGCTGCTAAACCTTGCTTATTCACCATAAGCATTCAAGTTCTTTTAATTAGAAGCACATATTTGTATTAGAGTTTAAATTGGCCAAATTTTTTTAAAAACCCAATTCACCACCCCCCCCTTACTTAAGTAGCCATCCTTGGGCAACACCCAGCTACTCCAAGAACTACAATGGGAAAGAGTGAGGGGTATGACTTGGAAAGTCTCAGCGAGTGGATAAATAATCTAATTATGGAAAATAGAAAGATACAGCTATAATAGTTAATATCACAACATAAGACCTAAAAGGTTGATATACTTTCAAATATAAGTAAACTAGACAAGAACCAGTCCACAGATATATCATTTTGCTGAAAGAAAGTTTTGCTGAGCTAAAACCAACTTACTGAGCTAATAGAATCTACTCAAAAGAAATCCATTGAACTGTGATAAACTTATTCTTTTCTAAATAATGCTGATGGCTATGGCTGACAACTCCCAGTGCACCCCTACCTTGAGTAGTCAGCACATAGGATGAATGTTAATGCTACTGAGTATGTATGCTACTGAAATAAAATCCCATTGGACTTTTTGATACACTGCCAAGCTATACTGATCATTCTGATATACTGCTAAACCATGCTGAACCTTATATTGCAAGGAGGTGCCGTCTACTATATGCTGCATGACATGCCGTGCAATGCATTTTTTTCAAAAGCTAATACTGAATAAACTTTCAAATACCAATAGGCTAACTTAAAAAAATTCCAAACAAGAGAATAAGCTAAGTATCAAAATATTTGTACATATTTCTATTTCATACTAATTAGAATTAATAAAACCACATATAAGAAAAAAATACGAAAGCTAGATAAGAAAATCCACTCACCTCAACTGGTTAATAGTTGGCTGGCTAACTCTTTCTAATTCTTTTCTATTGGAAAATGTGTTCTAAAGCCAATCGTCAGTCTATTGATGGTTGAGCTACATTATATCTATAATTGATTCATTAATAAATAAAATATATTTTTAATATTTTTTATCATAAAGTATTCATCTTCTAACGAACTCTATTATTGTGATGAAGTCCTTAGAACTATTTAGCTTTGATAAAAAGAGGATTTATCGATTAGTCATTAAATCTATTCACGACTAAATGATAGGCTGTTAATTAGAACGACAGCGTCTATTGAGCATAGATTGCTGTATGCCATATAGGTTGGTTGTCTTCTTAACCAAGGAGTGTAGAGACAAAGGTATAGCATACAGATGAGATGTATAGGTACATCATCATTGAACGTGACCAACTTCAGAGCATTCTACTATCGAGAATATCTCTGATAGGATGTAGGTATAAGTATCCCTTAGACCTGAGATACCTTAGTGACTTGTAGGCAACTCACTGTACTTTGGTATCGGACTAACTAAATTTCTAATTCCGTAATGAAAGGTTTCTGGGCATAATCAAGTACTTGCAAAGTCAGAGTATGATCAAGATGGAATTGACCACTCTAAGAGTTGAAGAAGAATGTATCACTATATTTCAATATAGCAAAACTTTGGCTAAGATAATCTATCCGATGGATTTGATATTTTGAAATACAATGTGGACAACCCGATCAGAGTTGATAGTTAAACTTTGAGGTGTCCTACGACTATTTTGGTCAAGGAGATGAATTATATGGAAACTATATCCGTATGAGTTTTAAGGATGTTGTTCTACACATTCAACCTATCCGACCGTCGGGTATCATTGCTAGATGGTTACTTTGATTGGTACAAAAATTTATTCCTATGCTACCGACTTAGGTTTGGACTTATGAGGTCACACACATTAGAGCTTACAATCTGATTGGATAGTTGATCAATGATTAAAAACCGTTCTAGGGTTAAACAATTAATACAATTGATGTTGTGTAAGTGTTACAGGAGGATCGATTAGCAATTTGATTGCTAATTAGCTTAATTTGATTAAATCAAAGAGCTGAGATTAAGTTTAATTAAATATAATTTAATTAGATTTGATTTGGATTTGATTGGATCAAGTTCAATTGGCTTATTGGATAAGCCAAGTGCAAGAAAAAACTAGTCCTAGTTCAACTAGGACTTGGGTCAACCCAATTTCCTATTTTGATTAAAAAATTAAATTAGAATTAAATCTAATTTAATTAATTTTTTTATTAGGTTAGAATCTAATTTAATTTGGTTGACTTGGTTTTGATTTAATTTGGTTTGAGAAACCATGTTTGACCAAGTCATAGATGGAATCCTATTAAGACTAGGATTCCACCTTGTGCCACCTTAACCCTCCATGCCTATCTTTTAGAAATTTTTTATGGAAATACTCTTTCCCCTGATCTTCACACATGCCTCTTCTCTCCCTCTCTTTCTTATATGATAATTTGTTTTTGATTTAGGATTATATAAGATAGAATCCTTATAAACTAAAACACCTCCATCTAATTGTGCCGTCCATACCTTCTTTATTTTCTCTGAATTCCATGGTAAAAGAAAAAGTTTTTTGTGCACCCCTATTGCTGGTCCATGGTAGGAAATAAGGTGGGGGCACCCAAGAGTTGGGCCCCCAACAACTTGCTATATTATGTCCTTTCCTTGTCTGAGTTTTTGACCAAACCTGGACTTTGGATATGTTTTTATTTTGGATGAATTTTTAGCTAAAATTTTCATGAAATATAGACCATTAAGAGAGCTTTGAGGTGTGTGGAAATTAAAGAGAGAGAGCCTCTGGGCATGGGGATTCCATAAATACCAAACTAGGTGTCTAGGTGAGAGAGAAAAGAGAAGAAGAAGAGGGTCTTCTTCTAGGGCTATTTTGATTTTCTCTTCTCCTCCTCCTTTTGAGATTTCTTTGAGAGAGTCTTAGATCTAAAATATTTCTTCTTTCTTATGATATTTTAGAGTCTAAGTCTCAAAGAAAGAAGCATCGAATTAATCGTCAAAGAGAGATCGGCACAGTACTAGCATGCTATGCTGATTTCCTGTATTAGGATCTCAGATCGTGTTCATGAGCTCGTGTGGACAACTTCTAGAGGTCGGACGTGTGTGCAGCTCATAACTTCATCCTCAAGCCTGGATCAGCAAGTTAGAATGTCTAACTTGCTCAGGTATCATATCTAATTTGTTATTCTATAGCTACATTAAATGTAGTATTATAGCATGTTGATGAGATCAACATGTTAATCTTTTCTTTATGTTTTAAATTTTTGATTTAATATCATGCCTTGATCATGTAATACATATTAGATCTAGAATATTTTTATATTTATTTAAATAAATATTTAATTTATTTAAGTCTTCTACTGTCTGATCTTGAAAAAGTTTCAAGATCTATCCATGAAATCCTAGATCTGGTTTCTTCAATTGGTATCCGAGCCTGGGTTCTTATTACATAATTTTTTTGAGCATGTTTAGATTATTTATTAGATTAGATCTAATTTATAATATAACTATTAAATCTAAAATTAAAAATTTAGATCTCATGAAATGCTATAAGATTGTCATACTGTAATGTTTACCTCTTACAATGAAAAGGTTATCTTAGTTTGTGATAATCTATTCCTAATCATAAATTTATTAGATTTGATCTAATTTTATTTATGATTTAATAGATTTAAAATAGTTTTAGATCTAAAAATAAAATTTTTAGATTGCACGGACTGCTATAAAGTTGTTCTGCTGTAAGGTTTATCCCTTACAGTGAAAAGATTATCCTAGTACGTGCTGATGTAAAATATTGATCATAAAATTTTAAATTAGATCTAAGAGATTTTATGATCTGATCAAAAATATCTTATCTAATTTTAATCATCATAAATATGTTAGATTTGATTTAAGTTGATTTATGTTGATTGGTGTTGAAACTGTTTCAATTACATGAACCTGTTTAGATTAGATCTAAAGTAGATTCATATTTATGTTACTTGCATTTTGATTACAAATCAAACATGTAACTTGATTGATAGAACCATGTTGTAAAAATAATTTATAAATATGAAAATCATTTTCAAAAACCTAAACCCCAACCCTCAGTCCAAAACTTAATTAAGAATTAGAAAGTTGTTTGATCAGGATCTAGAATTGTAAATTGAAGATCCTAAGACATGAATCATAACACATTAGGTTAAATGGATTAGTGGAGATTAGGTCCATTAATTGGGTTAGACCTAGGGTAGACTAAAAAATAGACTTAATTAGATAATTGACTAAATTTAATCAATTATTGTCTTAGATTAGGTCAAGGATTTTCTAGATAATAGTTGCAGTTGGTCAAGTCCATGTCATTAACGAGTCCCAAGATGGACTTGATTCTTGACTATGAGGTCTAGCATGAACTATTAGATTAATCTAATTGAAACTAATTAAACCATTTGGTGTCTAAGGTAAATGAGACCAGTGGTCTTTAATTGGCAGCCTGCTTACCTAACCATTTCTGATGGTGTCTAAGGAAAGCTTTGGCAGACCCTCCCACTGATCGAACTTATCTGACCTCTTGGTGAAATTATATTTTGATCGGATCATTTGACTACTCGAACTATCCCATGTCAGCTAGGTAAATCAGTATGACTGATTTAGGTGCTCCTTGACTAGCCTATTAATGGTCTCCCTTAAGCTGACTTGGTGAAGTCAGTGGAAGAATCATGACAACCTGATTTATCTGACCTTCCCTCTTTTTTAAAAATTAAATTCTCTAAAATTATTAGATCCTTAAAATGAATTAGTTATGGTGATAGCTAGATCATAGCCTTTCATTATGTGGATGATAATGGGTCCATTAGTTGGATAACCATTGGAGGCCCATAGGCCTGGTGCTTATCCGCTAATGGAATTATCATTCATAATATGATTTCTTGGATGTTTCTCTTTAAACGATGGTTGGATTGACCAACCATAGTTGGACTTAATCATTCATTAGTTAGATGGACCAAGTATGATCATGTTAATGGTTGGGCCTAACCGAAACTTTCAGTGGAGCCCTTAGCCTACTGAAAAGATACTTGGGGCAAAATTAAATTACTAAAAATTATTTGAAGAAATAATTAGTTATGAACCTATCCTTAGATGTATATAATTGACCAACCATAGTTGGGCTTGTGTGCAGTATATGCAGATTTTAATACCCACTAAGAAATTAAGATAATTCATCGAATTGGAGGTAGAAGCTACCAATGTGAATAAAATAGTAGGAGAAATCATTTGATTAAAGTTCAAATCTTTAGGTTTAATGAATTAATTACTAATTATGCTTTTGGTTCCTTTTTATGTAGTTAAACCCAAACCACAGTTGGTCCATTCACTGTTAGACAGTGATTAACTTATAGAACCCAACTTCAATAATAAGTATCGGAAGTTGAATGTTGTCAGTAGCATAAAATGGTTCGTGCTAGGCCCTTTATGCCCAATATAAACGTAAGATCCAAGAATAACCTAGATTAGATAGAGTGCTTCCATTATAAGAAGCATGAGCATTGGAAGAGGAATTATCCTCAGTGTCGTGATTTCCATGATCCCAATAGGATGAATAAGAGAGATGAGCAAGTAATTGCTGATCAAGGATGTTGTATAATAACACCTTATAATTTCTCTATTTGTGATACTTCTACTTGGGTATTGGATACCGAAAGTCCAATCCATATTTGCAATACATTGCAAGGACATCAAATTAGCAGAAGACTTAAGAATAATGAGCGATTCTTAAATGTTGGAGATAGAAGGTTTGTTCTAGTTCTAGCTATAAGAATAGTTCAACTTATTCTCAATACTAATATTATTTTTTTAAATGAATGTCATTATTGTCCTTACTTTTCAATGAATATAATCTCTATTAGCCTTTTAGCCAAAGATGGTTATCATTTATTTATAAAGGAAGATTATTGTGATATTATTATGAATAATGTTACAATAATGCAAGGACAACAAAGAAATAATATTTATATTTTATCACAGCCTATGAGTGTAATGTACACTTCTAAAAAATACCATAGATTAGATAATGCCTCTGATATCTATCTATGGCACTATAGACTAGGTCACATTAACAAGAACATGATAAGAGGGAATCCTCGAAGCTGATGATTGTGAATCACTTCCAACCTGTGAGTCTTGTCTTCTTGAAAAAATGATCATCTTTTATTGAAAAAGGTGAGAGAGCTACTAAGCTCTTTGGTCTAGTACATACTGATGTATGTGGACCAATGAGCACAAGTGCCAGAGGTAGATATGTCTACTTCATCACTTTCATAGATGATCTATCTAGATATGGATATGTCTATCTGATGAAACATAAGTCGAATTCATTTGAAATGTTCAAAAGATTCCGAAGTGAAGTAAAAAAATAAACTGAAAAGAGTATTAAAACTCTCCAATCGGATCGAAGAGATGAATATCTATCTAGTGAGTTCTTGACATATCTAGGAGAGGATGAGATTCTCTTACAGTAGACTCCTCCTGGCACACCACAACATAATTGTGCATCAGAAAGGAGAAATCAAATCTTGTTAGATATGGTTCGATTCATGATGGGGTTTTCTAGTCTGTTTATTTCATTTTGGGGTTTTCTAGTCTGTATGTTATATATTGAACAATGTACCAAGTAAATTTATCACAAAGGCTCCATATGAGATATGGATTGGGCGTAGACCTACACTCTCTCACCTATGGGTTTGGGGTTATCTGGCTGATGTCAAACGTTTGCATATAGATAAGCTTGGACTCCGATCTAATAAATGCGTGTTTATAGGGTATCCCAAAGAAAGTAAGGATTACTATTTTTACCATGCTGATGAACAAAATGTGTTCATCAGTCTTAAGACAATCTTTTTAAAAAGAAAGTTTCTTAGTGAAGGAACTGTTGCCTCTAAGATTGAACTAGATGAAGTTCAACAAGTAGAAAAATCGACACCTATAGCTGAACCTGAGTCGAATTTGAATAGATCAAATCTAGAGCCCAATGTACCTACATCATTAAGATGATTTGATAGAGTACCACATCATCTGGACAGATACTATGATTTTTTGGTCCAAAATGGTGATCCCATCGAAATTGATGAGAACGATGAGGATCCAATCATCTATATGGATGCTATGCAAAGACCTGATTTCGAAAAATGGCTTGAGGCCATAAAATCCAAAATAGAGTCCATGAAGGTTAACAATGTGTGGACATTGGTTGACCCATCCGACAGGGTTAAACCCATTGGGTATAAATGGATCTTCAAAAGAAAAAGAGGTGCAAACAGAAAGATGAAGACCTATATAGCCTGTTTGGTTGCCAAGGGGAGTCATCAATATTATGGTATTGACAATGATAAGACATTTTTCCTTGTGGCAAAGCTCAAATCCAATCAAATTATGCTTGCAATTGTTGCCCATCTGGACTATCAGATCTGGCAGATGGATGTGAAAATAGCTTTCCTGAATGGAGAGTTGATTGAAGTGGTGTATATGATACAACTTGAGGGGTTCACATCCATATATGAGTCTAAGGTGTGCAGGCTTCAGAGATCCATTTATGGACTGAAGCAGGCATCTCGGAGTTGGAACATGTATTTTGATAAAGTGATCAAAACCTATGGCTTCGTTAAGAACAGAGAAGAATCCTACATTTACAAATGAGCAAATGGTCTAATAGTAATATTTCTTATCTTATACATGGATGATATTCTCTTAATCGGGAATGACATCCCCACACTATAGAAAATAAAAGTCTTGTTGTCATCACAATTCTCCATGAAGGACTTGGGTGAAGCATTCTACATCCTAGGGATAAAGATCTATAGAGATAGATCTAAAAGGATGCTTGGGTTATTCTAGTCTACGTACATAGATACTGTACCGAAGAGGTTCAGCATGGAGAATTTT
The DNA here is from genome assembly GCA_006176705.1 of Cocos nucifera. Taxonomy (NCBI): domain Eukaryota; kingdom Viridiplantae; phylum Streptophyta; class Magnoliopsida; order Arecales; family Arecaceae; genus Cocos; species Cocos nucifera. The sequence goes on along the minus strand of QRFJ01000338.1, from coordinate 771,577 downwards.
AGAAAGGGCTATCTCCCAATAGGCCATGAAATTTCTCTCTCTAAGAAAGATTGTCCAACAACTCCTGAAGAGAGAGAGCATATGAGTAGAGTTCCGTATACTTTGGTAGTGGAATCTATCATATACGTCATGACGTACGAAATCAGACATGATATACTCATTAGGAGTAGTGAGTAGATACGAGTCTGACCTTAGAGAAAACCACTAAAAAGTTGTTAAAACCATCCTTAAGTATTTAAGAAATACTAAGAACCAATGGTTGGTTTATGGTGAGTTAGATCTGAAACTTGTGGAGTTTACAAACTCTAGCTTTCAATCTGACCATGATGATAACAAAAGCGTGTTAGGATATATCTTTACTTTGAATGATGGAGCTATTTGCTGGAAGAGTTTCAAGCAGCATGCTATAAAAGACTTTGTTTGCGAAGCAAAGTACATCACAGCATTAGATGCCGCGAAGGAAGCTATGTGGCTAAGAAAGTTTATCACCAAGCTTGGAGTAGCACCCTCCCTAGATGGTCCAGTCCTGCTCTACTGCGACAGCACTAGTGCCATAGCTCAAGCGAAGAAACCAAAGACACACCAGTGGACGAAGCACATCCTACGCCGCTTCCATCTGATCCGGGAGATCATGGATAGAGGTGACGTCAACCTTCAGAAGATCGACAAAAAGGAGAACCTCGCCGACCCTTTTACTAAAGCCCTAGTGATAAAGAAGTTCGACAACCACAAGTCGAAGATGGATATTAGATACTGTACCGAGTGGCTTTAGGATAAGTGGGAGTTGTTAAAAAATGTGTCCCAAAGTCAATCATCAGCCTGTTGATGGTTGAGCTATATTGTATCTGTAATTAATTTATTAAAAAATAAAATATATTTTTGATATTTTTCATCATAAAGTATTTATTTTCTAATGAACTCTATTATTATGATGAAATCCTTAGGACTATTTAGCTTTGATAAAGAGAGTATTTATCGATTAGTCCTTAAATCTGATCACAACTAAATGATAGGTTGTTAATTAGGATAATAATGTCTATCGAGCATAGGTCACTGTATGTCATATAGATTGTTTGTCCTCTTAACCAAGAAGTATGGAGACACTGCTATGGCATACAGGTGAGATGTGTAGGTACATCGTCATTGAACGTGACCAACTCTAGAGCATTCTGCTATCGAGAATGTCTCTGATGGGATATAGGTATAAGTATCCCTTAGTTCTGAGATCATCTCAGTGACTTGCAAGCAACTCACTGTGCTTTAGTACCAGACTAACTAAATTTTTAATTCAGTAACGAAAGGCTTCTGGTCATAATCAAGTACTTGCAAAGTTAGAGTATGATCAAGATGGAATTGACCACTCCAAGAGTTAGAGAAGAAGGTATCACTGTATTTCAATATAGCAAAACATTGGCCAAGATAATTCATCAGATGAATTTGATATTTTGAAATACAATGTGGACAACCTGATCAAAGTTGATAGTTGAACTCTAAGGTATTCTACAAGCATTTTGGTCAAGGGGATGAATTATATGGAAACTATATCCGCATGGGTTCTAAGGATGTTGTTCTACACATTCGACCTATCCGACTGTCGGATACCATTGCTAGATGGTTATTTTGATTGGTATAGAAATTTATTCCTATGCTATCAGCTTAGGTTCGGACCTATGAAGTCACACACATTAGAGCTCATGATTCGATCGAATGGTTGATCAACGATTAAGAATCGTTTTAGGGTTAAATGATCAATACGATTGATGTTTAACCTAGCACGAGTATTGTAGGAGGATCGATTAGCAATTTGATTGCTAATTGGCATAATTTTATTAAGCCAAAAGGATAAGATTAAGTTTAATTAAATATAATTTAATTAGATTTTATTTGGAGTTGATTGGATCAAGTTTAATTGGCTTATAGGATAAGCCAACTACAAGAAAAAACTAGTCCTAGTTCAACTAGGACTTGGGTCAACCTAATTTTTTAATTTAATTAAAAAATTAAATTAAAATTAAATTTAATTAAATTAAATTTTTAATTAGATTAGAACCTAATTTAATTTGGTTGACTTGATTTTGATTTAATTTGGTTTGAGAAACCATGTTTGAACAAGTGATAGATGGAATCCTAGTGAGACTAGGATTCCTCCTTGTGCCACCTTAGCCCTCCACGCCCCCCATGCCTATTTTTTAGGAATTTTTTATGGAAATACTCTTTCCTCTGATCTTCATGCACATCTCCTCTCCCTCTCTCTTTCTCATATGGTAATTTGGTGGTTGACCAAGTCAAAAGGAGAAGTTTGTTTTTGATCTAGGATTCTATGAGATACAATCCTTATAAACTGAAACACCTCCTAATTGTGCCACCCACATCTTCTTTATTTTCTCTAAATTCCATGATAAAAGAAGAAGTTTTTTGTGCACCCCTATTGCTGGTCCACGGCAGGAAATAAGGTGGGGGCACCAAGAGTTGGGTACCCCAACAACTTGCCATATTATGTCCTTTCCTTGTCTGGGCTTTTGACTAAACTTGGACTTTGGATATCTTTCTATTTAGGATGAATTTTTAGCTCAAATTTTTGTGGAATATAGACCATTAAGAGAGCTTTGAGGTGTACAAAAATTAGAGAGAGAGAACCTCTAGGCATGGGGATTCCATAGACACCAAACAAGGTGTCTAAGTGAGAGAAAAGAGAAGAAGATGAGGGTCTTCTTCTAGGGCTATTTTGATTTTCTCTTTTCCTCCTCCTTCTGAGATATCTTTGAGAAAGTCTCAGATCTGAAATCTCTCTTATTTCTTTTTATATTTTGGAGAGTCCAAGTCTCGAAGAAAGAAGCATCAAATTGATCATCGAAGAGAGATCAATACAGTACTAGTATGTTGTGCTGATTTGCTGCATCAGGATCTCAGATCGTGTTCGTAGGCTCATGTGGACGACTCCTAAAGGTCGGACATGTGTGCAGCTCATGATTTCATCCTCAAGTCTAGATCAGCAAGTTAGAATATCTAACTTGCTAAGGTATTAGATCTAATCTATTATTCTATAGCTACATTAGATGTAGTATTGTAGCATGTTGATGAGATCAACATGTTAATCTTTCTTTTGTGTTTTAAATTTTTGATTTAATATTATGCCTTGATCATATAATAAATCTTAGATTTAGGATATTTTTATATTTATTTAAATAAATATTTAATTTATTTAAGTCTTTCGCTACCTGATCTTGAAAAAGTTTCAAGATCTACCCGTGAAACCTTAAATCTGGTTCCTTCATTTTCTTCCTCTATAACATCAATAAATATCAATTAATATAATTCCACATAATTTAAGAACATCAAAGCACATACTTTACTCTCTTAGGCTTATTCTTTAACTCTTCCAACCTTAACTTTTATCCCTATTCATTAGCTCTTCTAGTTCATACTTTAATTTCACTTTACTTACCTTAGCTTAGGTTTAATGAACTTTCAATATAATTTAGGGATTTCCAATGATTCAACTATATTTTCATTGACATAACTATTTTCCAAATCAGTCAATAACATTCAACGAGTTGTTAAGACTATTTAAATAATTTCCATCAAGATAAACAGTAATAATTCATCCTTAATTCAAGCTTAAATCATATAACTTGCTTTGCTATAACCTCCTATCTGCTTATAACACTTGAAAGATAAATTTAAATCTAAGTTAGAGCTTAAGAATCTTACCTCTAATAGCTCAAAATCCTGCTGTTAGCAAAAAAAATTTTCTTCTCTCCAAACCAGCAACTTTTCTCCTTCAATCCAACTCACCACTAGATCCTCTCTTCCTAACTGATTTCCTTGGATTTCTAACTAAGAACAGGACCTTCTCCCATTCTCTTCCCTCTCCTATTTATTCTATTTTGCTAAAGAACTTAGAACATAAACTAAAAGGGAACCTATGCCCTTTATTTGGAAGATGATGAATTAGGAAAAACCTTGCTAGGTGTCGCATCCTAGAGTTGCCACCCAATTCTTCACTTGACAGGTGTTGCTATAATGAATTTCTAACTATTTGATTATATCCTCAAGCTGCTCTTATTTCTCATTTAAAATTATAATTTAAAACACTCTCAGCTAAAACTTGCTCCTAGAATTTTTCACTGATCGAGCTAGCTCGGCCCCAAATTAGGTAAGCTCGACCATCAGCTAGGTCAGCTCGATTTCAAATAGGGCTGGCTCTCTCAGGAAAAATAGAAAACTCACTCTATAGCCTCAGACTCGGGCCGGCTCGATTTCAATTCGGATCCTCATTTATTTTACTCTCTATTAACTTTAAAATGTAAATGTAAATAAGAAACAACCCCCTATTTGAATTCAATAAAAATACCAGAGAAATCAAAATTCTCAAGAATGAGATACCAAAATTTGAGTTCTAGTTCAAATTTTCCAAACTCAAAACTTTTAAAACTTTCTTGCTTTAAAATGAACAGGTTAAATAGTCTCCAACATTCATTAAAAATCCTTTTGCAACTTACCAATACCTAAGGATCAATTACCAAAACTTTTTATTTCAATAAAATATATATTTTATATACCTCCCCGTACGGGTGCTAGCTTTCAGACGTAAAAAATTTTTAGGACTCGTAATGGCAGAGAGTCATAATTTGTGCTTCAAAACTATTACACCTACTAATATTATTTTGAATATCTTTCAAGATATCAATACCATACATACTTGAATAAAAGTCTTTTACTTCTCTATTTTTTTGGTCTAGGATGTTACATTTCCACCCTCCTTAAAATAAATTTCGTCCTCAAAATTTACACTTTCAACTCTGAGTTCTTTTTGAATTTCAAATCATCTTGATTATCTTAACATTCATTCTTGTGAATTAATTATAAAGCATCCCTTGTCTAACATCACATACTTATAAGCCTTACTTGCATATCTTACTTTCTTTTTACCATAATACCATGACCTTCTTTTCAAAGAATAATTATTTGATTCTTACATATCCCAAATCCATATTTTTACTTAAATATTTAATACTTCAATTACATCTATAATCTACAATCAATATCTTAAATTAATCACTACCACACAATCATTCATAACATCATAATAATACTCACACTGTCAATGTTCACACTATCTTAACATCTGAATTCATCTTGACTTCTTTGAAACTTTTCTAAAACTTTTAATGCATCATTATCCTTAGCAATCATCATCTAGCTCTTTATTCATCGTTATTCATTTAAATCATACCAGCACATACTTCACAAAGAATGTAATGCTTAACTTAAATAAGAAATATAAGAATGCACATACTTCACTTATTTCAGAGGCTATCAATATTGTAAATATACTCATTCAACTCATGCTCATTAATCAACTACTCAATTAATCAAGATATAGAGTTACTTAGCAATTCCTAACAACTTAAGAAATTCCATTTCAATTAACTTTTGATTGAATCCTTATCCTCCAACTTAAATAAATAAATTCAAATTAAAATATTTAAGTCCTACCTATCTTTCACCTTAAGAAAACCCACATCACCTGCTATCCTTCTTACTTTGACCTATCTTGATCATTAGGACTAGTCCTCATTTTACTTGCTTGCATGTCAGTTAGTGAAATAGTAAGCTTTGCTGAAATACTTTTAGTTGAAGCTTTATTTGGACAATTCCTTTTCTGATGACTCATCTGTCCATACTGGAAACATCCTTTAAACCTCTTTTACATTCACCCAAGTGAAACTTTCCACAATTAGTACATTGAGGAATCTGATTTAATGGTATAGCAACTAGACTAGCACTCTTATTAAGATTACTCTGAAATTCCATTGTTCTAGAAATTTATTTTTTTTAGCTCTCTTACAACTTCTTTCGATATCTATTTCTTGAGATTGAAAATTACAAACAGAAGCTACTATAATAGTAACCACCTGAGTAATTATCCCCTGCAATTCAATAGTAGGTACTTACACTTGAAATAGAAGTACAGATGCTGAAGTATTAGGTACAAGCTCAAAAACATTCTCTTGCAATTGTAAAGTCTCTCTCTTTCCCTTTTCAAAGCAATAGGTAAACTATTGGATAATGCCCTATGATCTTGGTCATCTCTATCAATTCCTCTAGCTCTACCCCAACCTCAACCTCGACTCCTGCTTGAACCATGACCTCGACCACTATCTCTTACTGGTAATTGATCTCCGTCAAATCCTGACCTTGTCCAAATCATCTTCCTACAAAATACAACTGATATGATCAATTTCATTTTTCCCTTTACAATAATCTTTCTGATAAATAAATTTCGAAAGGAAACATCCCGATATTGAAGCATAAACTTAAAATAATTGCTACTGAAAAGAATCTTTAAGGGACCTTAATTCAATTAACCTTAGCTCATCTCTATGAATCATAAACCTTTGCTCTAACTTAGGTCCATCCCTACCATTCATCATAATCCATTTCTTATGCTCACTGATTACAAACTTTCATTCATCACTATTGATTATTAATTCTTGCTCATACCATCAATTTAACCTTGCTCATATCAATAATTACACCTTGCTCATCCCAATAAACTATTAACCTTGCTCTGATCATCAATTAAACTTTACTTATCTCTATAAACCATTAAACCTTGCTTAGCTCTGTAAACCATTAAACTTTTGCTCACATCATCAATGAAACTTTACTTATCTCAATAAACCATTAACCTTTGCTTTTGATACCAAACTTATACTTCCTACTAACCTTTACTTATCTCCACTAATCATAAACCATGCTCTGATACCAGCAATATAACATCCCACCCCTAATTAACTATGGGTGACGGTGCCACACCCCACCCTTATCTAAAGGTTAAGAGGATTTCTATACTACAACTAAGCTATAATATCATTTAAACTTGCTCAACACAATTACCTTGATCAATCATTCCATTAATCACAAGCATTTCAATTTAACTTTTTATCAGCTAAAGCAAATATCTTAACTTCACTCAACAATTCACAAAACCAACCTCTGGTTTCCAATTTACAAAACTATACTTTATTCATACATTCCATTCATTGAACCATCCTTTTAATACACATATTTGTAAAACAAGCTGAAACATATACATATAATTGTTCTAGCTCAACTATCTCAGCTATATAATACTTCTCAAAATATATTGCTTTTATAAGCCAATATCACCAAAACATTTCCTCCGCTAGAGGTACTGATACATATACAAATACTGAAACATATATTGAAACATGCCTCCAAGCCTAGCTACTCCAAGAACGGCAATGGGAAAGAGTGAGGGGTGAGATTTGAAAAGTCTCAGTGAGTGGATAAACAATCTAACAATGAAAAATAGGAAGATACAGCTATAATAGTTAATATCACAACACAAGACTTAAAAGGCTGATATACTTTCAAATATAAATAAACCAGACAAGAACAAGTCCATAAATACATCATTTTGCTGAAAGAAAGCTTTACTGAGCTAAAACCAGTTTACTGAGCTGACAGAATCTACTGAATGAAAAGAAATCCACTAAACTGTGATAAACCAATTCTTTTCTAAATAATGTTGATGGCTATGGACTACTCCCAACGCACCCCTACCATGAGTAGTCAGCACATAGGATGAATGTTAATGCTGCTGAGTATGTATGCTGCTGAAATAAAGCCCCACTGAGCATTCTAATACATTGCCAAGCTATACTAATCATTCTGATATACTGCTGAATCATGTTGAGCCTTATATCGCAAGGAGGTGCCGGCTGCTATATGCTGCAATACATGCCATGTTATGCATTTTTTTCAAAAGCTGATATTGAATAAACTTTCAAATACCAATAAGCTAACTTAAAGAAATTCTACACAAGAGAATAAACTAAGTATTAAAATATTTATACATATTTCTATTTCATACTTATAAAAATGGACAGAACCATGTATAAGAAAGAAAATACCAAAGCTAGATAAGAAAATTCACTCACCTCAATTGGTTAATAGTTGCCTCGCTGACTCTTTCTAATTCTTTTCTTCCTTTATAACATCAATAAATACCAATTAATATAATTTCACATATTCTAAAAACATCAAAGCACATACTTTACTCTCTTAGGCTTATTCTTTAACTCTTCCAACCTTTACTTTTCATCCCTATTCATTAGCTCTTCTAGTTCATACTTTAATTTCACTTTACTTACCTTAGCTTAGGTTTAATTAACTTTCAATATAATTTAGGAATTTTCAATGATTCAACTATATTTTCATTCACATAACTATTTTCCAAATCAGATAAACAATAACTATTTTCATTCAACTATATTTTCATTCAATAAGTTGTTAAGACTGTTTAAATAATTTCCATCAAGATAAATAGTAATAATTCATCCTTAATTCATGCTTAAATCATATAATTTGCTTTACTATAACCTCCTATCTGCTTATAACACTTGAAAGATAAATTTAAATCAATGTTAGAGCTTAAGAATCTTACCTCTTATTGGTTCAGAATCTGGTTGACGTTGGAACAGAGCTGCAGCTGGAGAAGACGAGGTCACCGTCGGGGATGTGCAAGATAAGTCCTAATCGGAGTCGGGGGCGGTGGCTCCAACAGGACCCTTCAACGGTCAAGTTAGCTCTTCTGGCCAACAGAAATTGGCACTAGAGGAAGGGTCCTGAACCTTCTTGAGCCCTTATTCTAAAAGGTGCCTAGTCGATCTTGATCCTTTTCTTCTTTTAATCCTTTGAGATCTTTTTCTTCTTTTAATCCTTCAAGATCCATCGAGATCCATCTCTGTTCAATCTTTTCATCTTAGAAATGCCTCCAAAAAAGATAACTACCCAGTGATCCACTGCTTCTATCGTTAGATCTGAGCCAGATTTATCCATCCCTATTCCATCAAAAGCACCTCAAATCCTTCCACTGGCAACCATGGTAGAACCGAAGTAGTTCAACCTGCTGATGCAGCAGGTTCGAGGCCTCATCAAAATGGTGCAGGCCATGCAGCAACCCCAGGTGGCAGCTCCACCAAAAAATCCCTCATCAGGATATCAAGAATCGATCCCGAGGAGGCATACTTGGATTAGCAGACTTGTCACTCCTGGGAAGGAGAAGCAGAGAGTTGAAGAACCTTATTCTGACCATGATTTCTCTTCAGAAGAAACCTTTCCCATCAACAGTCAGAAACCTTCCAGGATCTACGATCAAGATAATGTTCTCGATCAGAAATTGCAAGAAATGGATCGATGGATTGAGGAACTCCGCCATGTCGCCCCAGCTCACCATGACGACATCTGCACCAATCCCCCCTTCTCTACTCGAATTATGCAAGAGCCTATCCCACCGAACTTTAAGCTTTCCTAATTCAAAAGCTACAATGGGACTTTCGATCTAATCGATCATCTGAAGGCCTTCCAGACCATGATGCTCTCCATGGCGTGCCAGACACCATTTTGTGCCGAGCTTTTCCATCTATCTTGAAGAGAGCTCTCTTCTGCTTTCCAAATCTTTGCTATTTTTTTTTGTGCACTCCATTTTTGTTGGCCAAAAAAGCTAACTTGACTGTCGGAGGGTCCTACCAGAGCCACTGCCCCGACTCCGGTCAGGACTTATCTTGTAGGTTTTCGACGGTGACCTCATCTTCTCCAGCTCTAGCTCGATTCCGCCATCAACTAGATTCTGCACCAACATCTCTTAAAGCTCAAAATCCTATTGTTAGCAAAATAAAATTCCTTCTCTCCAAACTAGCTACTTTTCTCCTTCAATCTAACCCATCACTAGATCCTCCCTTCCTAACTAATTTTCTTGGGTTTCTAACTGAGAACAGGACCTTCTCTCGCTCTCTACCCTCTCCTACTTATTTTGTTTAGCTAAAGAACTTAGAACATAAACCAAAAGGGAACCAGTGGCCTCTATTTGGAAGAGGATGAATTAGGAAAAACCTTGCTAGGTGTCACATCCTAGAGTTGCCACCCAATTCTTCACTTGATAGGTGTTGCTGTAATGAATTTCTAACTATTTGATTATATCCTCAAGCTACTCTATCATCTCATTTAAAATTATAATTTGAAATACTCTTGGCTAAAACCTACTTTCAGAATTTCTCACTAATCGAGCTGGCTTGACCCCAAATTGGGTCAGCTTGATTGCCAACCGGGTCAACTCAATTCCAAATCAGGCTAGCTCTCTAAAAAAAAATAGAAAACTCATGCTGTAGCCTTAGACTCAGGCTGGCTTGATTTCAATTTGAGTCCTCATTTATTTTACTCTTTATTAACTTTAAAATATAAATGTAAATAAGAAACAATCCCTTATTTGGATTTAATAAAAATACCAAAAAAATCAAAATCCTCAAGAATGAGATACCAAAATTTGGATTCTAGTTCAAATTTTCCAAACTCAAAACTTTTAAAACTTTCTTGCTTTAAAATGAATAAGTTAAATAGTCTCCAACATTCATTAAAAATCATTTTGCAACTTACCAACATCAAAGGATCAATTACCAAAACTTTTTATTCTAAGAAAATACATATTTCATATCCCTTCCCGTACGAGTGCTAACTTTCAGATTTAGAAAAACTTTAGGACTCACAATGGTAGACAATCATAATTTGTGCTTCAAAAATATTACACCCACTAATATTACTTTGAATATCTTTCAAGATATCAATACCATATGTTGGGGATAAATTTGCACCTATCAAAGTTTGGCTAAGACTTCGACTCTTGATCAATTCGGTTGCAACTATGGCAACTGAACCTCAACCCATGGGAGTATTCTAACTCTGAATCATTCTGAGATAGCCAACCTTCAACACTGCAGTCAGATAATCTGATTGATTAGGAAGATCGATTTAGGATTCAACGGAGCATTGTGGATTCCTTCTCCAGACGAACTTGAATAGTTGATGCTTCTGCCTCATAGAATCGGCTAAATCTCTGACTCCTACACATTCTGTTCGGTCGATCTCTTTCCATGAAACTTCTCCAGCAGTTGAACTTCTTTCGAACTGCCCGTAGACGAACTCTAATGCTTTATCATTATTCATCGATGAGCAACCTTAGGAATGACTGAACCTCAAAGGAACAACAAAGGCACCAATGTTTCAGTCGTGCTTTCTTATTGCGGCCATTGGTCAATACTTGACCCAGACGGATCCCTCACAATCGGACTCCTTTTGGTTAGACATCTTTCGGGCCTCTTCATCGATCGAACCCTTGTCGGACTTCTCTTCTGATCAAATTTCTTCCAACCGCCTGAAAGGACCATAGTGTACACCTTCAACATAGCAAATAAAAGCCAACACACGGTCAATCTTGAGAACCTCCGAACTCCTTTGGAATAATAATGTCTAAGAGCCCTTCATCACCTACAACCATCTTGTCCGAACTTCAGTTGTTAGACCTATAATAGACTAGCACGTCACGACAATGGACACCACTCTCCATAACAAATCCCACGTGGCCCCGAATAGCCCACTACTAGGTGATTGTGGTGGTCACTATCAGTTTGTTACTGGCTCCGGGGCTATCAGAGGGTCCCTCCAAATACATTTTTTCCAAGCTCTCTCCTTCTTCCCTAAACTCCTCAACTTTCTTGATTGAGCACTCCATTTCTATTGATCAAAAGAGCAAACTTGATCGTTAGAGGATCTTATCGAAGCCACCACCCCAGGCTCTGGACAAGATTTATTTTATAGGTCACCGGTGGCGATCCCGTATTCTCCAACTCCAACACTTCTCTGACAACAATTAGATTTCGTACCAAAAGGATTGGCACTGGAGAAAGGGCATTCTCTACCTTTTGAGGTTTTCTTGTTCTTAAATGAGTGCTCAGTAGAGATCTCTACTTCTCCTCTAGAGTCCTCCTTGAAAAACATGCATCCCAGGAAAGCTTCAACCCAATGGTCAACAGCCTCCATTGCCAGATCCCATCCAAATCTGTCTGCCCCTATTTCATTCCCAGCAACTCAAGCTCCACCTGCAGTAATAATGGACATGAAGTAGTTCAACCTACTAGTCCAGTAGGTTCGTGGCCTCATGGAAGCAGTACTGGCCATGCAACAGCAGCAGCCTCTAGCGCCAATTCGATCGAAGTAAGCTTCTCTAGAGCCCTATGATCCGATCTGGCGATGGTCAACTTGGGCTAGCCAGCTAGTGACCTCCAAAAAAGAGAAGCAGAGGATCAAGAGCCTCTGCTCTGATCATGATTCTACCCCTAAAGGAACTTTGCTCCTATTCAGTCAGAAGACCTTGGAGACCCATGATTGAGAGGATTTCCTGGACCAAAATCTACAAGAGATGAATCGACGGATCGAGGAACTCCACCATGCTCCCCCTTCCATGGTAATGATATTTGTACTGACCCTCCATTCTCTCACCGCATCATGCAGGAACCTACCCCATCGAACTTCAAGCTTCCTCAATTCGAGAGCTATGACGGGACTATCGATCTGGTCGATCACCTGAAAGCCTTCCAGATGATGATGCTGCTCCATAGTGCACCAGACGCCATCCTCTACCTAGCCTTCCCATCTGCTTTAAAGGGAGTAGCCAAAAATTGGTATTCAATCCTTAAGTCAGATACCATTTTTTCCTTTGATCAAATGAGCTACTAGTTTGTGGCTCATTTCATCAGTAACCGATGCCCCCGCTGAGGTTCCGACTCCCTCATGAACATCAAGCAGCAAAAGGGAGAATCCATCCGAGCTTATATCAACTGCTTCAATGCAGCTACCTTAGAAGTTCGAAATCTAGACCAATCTGTTGTTATGGCCGCACTAAAAAATGGTCTTCAGAAGAGTAACCTACTGTTCTCCCTAAAGAAGAAGTACCTTTTATTGATATGTTAGCTCAGGTTGAAGGCTATGCTCGAGCAAAAGAGGTCTTCAAGGCCAAGAATAATGAAGCTATAGAAGAATGATGAATGGGCAAGCCAAATAGGCCTGCATCTAAAGAGAAGCCAAATGAGGTTCGGTTGTGCTCTCAAACTTTTCCTGAGCACAAGCGAGCCTGAACCCCTCCCCAGGCTCGAAAGCAGGAAAGCCCTAATAGAAGGGCACGGTAGGGCTCCCTCCTTTGAAAGTTCCATAACTATGCCCCCATCAATGCTCCAAAAATACAAGTACTAATGGAGATCAAAGATCAACTACCTAGTCCAGAGAAGATGCGCTTTCACCCCAACAAGTGCAATCCTAATAAGTACTGCATCTACCATCATGACCACGATCACGATACAAAGGAATGTATCTAGCTCCAAGATGAGATTGAGGAGCTCATCAAGTGAGGCTAATTCCTACGGCATCGCTTGGAAGGAAGAGAGGATCGATCAAGGGCACTACTGCAACCTGAGCCGTCGAGGGGGGAGGAGCGGTAGGTAGATTGGTCACCCCTCGGCATCATCAACATCATCTCTGAGAGACCTCGGTGAGGGGAGGCTAGCAAACCAGCAGAGCTCGAGAAGAGGCGGAGAGTTGAGGAGCCCATCACTTTCATCAACAAGGATGCTCAAGGAGTTCAGTTTTCGCATAATAATATGATTGTAATTGCTTTAAATATCATAGACTATGATGTACACTGCATCCTTATTGATAATGAAAGTTCAGTAGATGTCTTGTTTGATGATGCTTTCTCCAAAATGTCTATACCTGATGATCGATTGGGGTCAATAAACTCCCCATTAGTGGGCTTTATCGATGACGTGGTATCGATTGAGGGCATAATAACTTTGGTTGTAGCTGTAGGACAATATCCAAGGTAGTACAAGGCATAGGTGGACTTCCTGATAATGAAAGCCCCATCGACTTATAATGCAATCCTCGATCAACTTGGTCTAAATATACTTCGGACAGTAGTGTCAACATATTATTTGAAGGTGAAGTTTCCAACAAGGTATGGGATCAGAGAGATCAGAGGAGACCAAACCTTAGTGAGACACTATTACTCCATGGCCCTATAAAAAAACACCTAGCTCGACCTTTGCCCTATTGATGGATTGGATGTCTGCGACGACCTTACGGAGGAGCGGGGAGAGCCTAGGGAAGATCTCATTTCCATCCTATTAAATGACAAGAATGCGGAGCATACTATGCAGATCGGCTCCAACTTGGGGGATGAGGTCCGAGAGTAACTCATTACCTTCCTTCAAAGAAATGCAGACATCTTCGCTTGGGTCCCAACGAATATGCCAGGGATTGATGCTGAGGTCATGGAACATCGGCTGGCTGCTGATCCCAAGTGTCGGTCAGTAAAAGAGAAGATGAGTAGCCACGTTCTAGAGAGGCAGAAAGCAATTATAGAAGAAGTTGACAAGCTCCTCAAGGTCGGATTTATCCAAAAAGTTAACTACCCAAGTTGGATCTTAAATGTGGTGCTCATCAAAAAGGTGAACGACAAGTGGAAAATGTGTATAGACTTCAAAAAGCTAAACAAAGCATGCCTAAAAGATGGCTACCCCCTACCCAGGATTGATCAACTAGTGGATACAACCTCAGGCCACGAGCTCCTCACCTTCATGGATGCCTTTTTCGGCTATAACTAAATTTGGATGGAGCCAGAGGATGAAGAGAAAATTACTTTTATTACTGACCATGGTCTTTACTATTACAGGATTATGCCTTTCAGACTCAAGAATGCAGGGGCAACATACGAGCGCTTGGTCTACAAAATCTTTAGGAAGCAGATCGATCGAAACATGAAGGTGTATGTGGATGACATGCTCATCAAGAGCTGACTTCAATAAATCATATCACCAATCTTGAAGAGACCTTCAGTGCACTTAAAAGGTACAAGATGAAGCTAAATCCGACTAAGTGCACCTTTGGTGTGACCTCGAGGAAGTTTTTGGCATTTATGGTATTGAGCTGCGGGATTGAGGCAAATCCAAAAAAAATCTAGACTATTCAGAAGATGACCACTCCAAAAATGATTAAAAAAGTTCAGCGTCTGACTGAAAAAGTAGCATCCCTAAATCGCTTCATCTTGAGATCGACCAAATGATGCATGTCCTTCTTTCAAGTTTTCAAGCAGCCAAAGAGCTTTTGCTAGATAGTGGAATGCCAACAAACATTCAAGAAGCTTAAAAACTACCTCGACTCACCCCCACTATTGGCAAAACCTGAGCTCAGAGAAGAATTATTCTTGTACCTAGCAGTCTCCCCAGCAGCCTTTACAGCAGTCCTGGTCAAGGAGGAATTGAAAGTGCAGTAACCGATCTACTTCATAAGCTGAGTCCTGAGGGATGCAGAGACTAGGTACTCTAAGTTAGAAAAATTAACTTACTCTCTTCTAATTACTGCCAGAAGACTTCGATCTTACTTTTAGGGGCACACTATAACTATCCTCATAGATCAACCAATTAAAGCTGTTCTTCATCGAATGGATGCATTCGAAAGAGTCGCAAAATGGACAATTAAGCTTATAGAATTTGACATAAACTATCGACCTCAACCGTCAATCTAGATATTAGCAGATTTTATCATAGAATGCACCATTCTAGATAAAGCCAAGCTTGAATATAACAAAACCGACATCCCGTGGTTGCAACCGAGCCCCCCCAAAGAGAGTGCCAATCTTTCTGAAGGTTTTTGGGCCCTGTACGTGGATGGTTCATCCAACACTGCTGGAGTAGGCACAGGGTTGGTCCTGATTAACCCCAAGGGAGTCATCGCCGAATATGCGCTACGCTTTAAATTTCCTACAACTAATAATGGGGCCGAATATGAAACTCTGATCACTGGGTTGAAAATAGCAAAAGAGATAGATCGACTCCAAGTTTTCAGTCATTTTCAGCTAGTGGTCGGACAAGTTAGCGGCAGCTATGAAGCCTGAAAGAAAAGCATGATAAAATATCTTGAGAAAGTAAAGAACTTGACTTCAGCCTTCAACAGTTTTACCATTCAATGGATTCCAAGGGCAGAAAATACGAGAGCCGACCTTCTCTCTAAATTAGCCACTTTAGCCCTGGTTAAACAGTCCAAAGAAGTATTTTTTGAAATTCTAAAGTACCCAAGCTTAGAGAAGTTGCAACCCATTATACAAGTTAAGCACGAGCCAAGTTAGATCGATCCGCTAGTTGCCTACCTCAAGGATGGAGTTCTTCCTCATGATCCAAAAGAAGTTCGAAAACTCAAGAATCAAGCTTTTCCGTATGTTCTGTACGAAGGCAAGTTGTATAAAAGATCGTATTCTGTACCATTCTTGAGATGTCTCCAATCTTCAGAGGCCGACTTCATATTATAAAAAGTGCATGAGGAAATTTGTAGAAGTCATGTAGGAACCAGATCCCTATCATAAAGACTACTTCGACTGGGGTACTATTGACCGACCTTATACCATGACTCATAGAGTATGTCAAGAAATATGACCACTATCAGAGAAATGCAAACATATAAAGACAACCGACCTTCGAGCTTACTCCACTAAGCACACCTTGGCTATTCACGTAGTGGAGAATGGATATATTTGGCCCCTTTCCAATGACATCCAAATAATGAAAGTTCTTCCTGGTTGCGATCGACTACTTTACCAAATGGATCGAGGCTGAACCATTAGCAAAAATTACTGAGGCCAAGGTACAGGACTATGTCTGAAAGTCAATCATCTATCAATTTGGTCTGCCTCGAACTCTCATAATGAATAATGGATGATAGTTTGTTGGGATGAGGTTCGTTGAGTTCTGCGAAGATCAAAACATCTTCCATCACTTCACATCAGTGGCCCATCCATAGGCAAAATGGTGAAGCAGAGGTGACTAACAGAATTTTACTGCAGGACATCAAGGCAAGGCTTGAAAGAGTAAGGAGGACTTGTGCGGATGAACTCTATCACGTCCTCTGGATGTACCGAACTACTCAAGGACTATCGACTGAAAAAACACCATTTATCTTGGCCTTTGAAACAGAGGCAGTCATCCTAATTGAGCTTAAACTTCCATCAGCATGGGTCATGGCCTTCAACGAGCAGCGTAACTCATAAGACCTCAGAGTCAATCTCAATCTACTGGAAGAAAAAAAAGTCCAAGTTCAGATGGTAGCCTACAGACAAATTATAGCAAGATACTATAATTCTAAAGTAAAAGGCAAAGTATTCAGGGTGGAGGACTTGGTGCTCTGGTGAGTATCCATTTCACAACCTTAGAATCAAGAAAAGCTCACCCTAAATTAGAAAGGTTTGTATAAAGTAGAGGATGTCATTCATCAAAAACTTATCATTTGAAGGAGCTTGAAGGAGCAACACTTCCGCGGTCTTAGAATTCAGAAAACCTAAGAATGTACTACCAGTAACTTTTCTTCAATAAAACTTTTCTATTTTAACATCATTACTTCTTGATGCAAAAATTGCGTGATGATAAATAACTCTTCGGAGCAATCTAAAGTGGCCCATTAGGAATAGGAGGAGAGCCTCATCCTAACGTTAGCAAAGTCGAAGGCCTCGTTAAATTAAGATGAGATAAGGAGAGAGGCCTTACCAATGGCCCTTATATGTTCCTACAGTTCGTTAGGAACATGAGGAGAACCTTATCCTAATGTGACCAAAGTTGAAGATCTCATTAAATTAAGATGAGAGGAGAGGAGAGGCCCTACCAACGATCCTAATATACCCCTACAGTCCATTAGGAACAGGAGAAAAATCTTGTCCTAACATAAGCAAAGTTGAAGGCCTCATTAAATTAAGATGAGATGAGAGGAGAGGCCCTACCAATGGCCTTAATATGTTCCTACAACTCATTAGGAATAGAAGGAGAACCTCATCCTAACATGAGCAAAGTCTAAGGCCTCCTTAAATTAAGATGAGATGAGGGGATAGATCCTACCAATGGTCCTAATGTACCCCTACAATCCGTGAGGAACAAGAGAAGAACCTCATCCTAACATGAGCAAAGTTGAAGACCTCGTTAAATCAAGACGAGATGAGAGGAGAGATTCCATCGATGGACCCAATGAACCTATACGATCATGCAAAGGGTGGAAGGCCGAGGCCTTTCTAATCTAAAATAAGAAAAAGGCCAAGATCCTACTAACGATCATAGTACACATCCCGCTACGGCCATGCCAAATGCTAAAGGTAAAATCCTATCTTGATCCGCGGAATGGACCTCTAGCCTAACATCCATGACAAGCATCTCATTAGAAACTAAGTAAAGAAAAATGAGGTGCCTAGAATTGCATCTATAAGAGATGACAGCAAAAAGAAAAAAGAAAAAGAAAAGGAGGTACCATTTCGTTATGGAGTTATGTTCATTACAAATAAAAGTCAATAAGATCGATTACATAAAAGTGGGCACACCATAAGCAACATGAAGGTCAGCACGGACCAACCATGCGAAAGAACAAACGCATTACAGATGGAATGAAGATCGATGAAATCGATTACATAAAAAAAAAGGAAGGAGACGAAGTCCTAAGGCGGCCCAAACTCTTCGAACTTCGGGCTATCAGCTCTGACCATCACCAAAGCTTCCTTCAGTCTAAAGATTTTCACCTCGAGCACTTTCTTCTTATATAGACCTTCAATGTACATCCTATTGGTGTACTCAAATTTGGCTTCGAGCTCTCACCGCTGCTTCCTCAAGACTTCGGATTTAGCTTGAGCATCCTTGATGACTCGATGCTTGCAGGTCAACTGGAGCTTTAGTTGTTGAACTTCAATTTTCTCCACCCTAACAGCCTCCAAGAGCTCACCAACGGTCCTCCTCAGGGCGAGCTCCTTAGATTTGCCACCTGATCTAGCCTGCGGGATGCTATAAAACATCATCTGAAAATAGGTTGCCTCATCCCTAGTAGCCTTCAGCTCATCCTCAAGCCTAGACATCTTCCTTGCCTAGGTCGCCCGATAACTATTATGCCGATCCTCAGTATCCTATAGCTGCTTCCGAAGTTGGAAGAACTTTTTTGACCAATCCCAATTATACCGAGCTTCATCGATGGACCATGACGAACTCCCTCCTAAGAAATGGATCTTTTCTTTTGCCTTCTTAAGATCAACTTTAAGAGAGCTGATCTTCGCTGTCAGTGTCCAAGACTTGTCGCTCACATTCTTTTGAAGTTTAGTAAGCTCCTTCTCAAAATTTTCTTTCTGAATGCTGAAGCTCGTAGAATTCTTTATGTGTAAGCTTCAGAGGCGAGTAACATCTTTAGTCGCCTCCGAAGTGTTCTTCTGAGAGGCCTGAAGGTTGGCCTCAACCTCCTTCAACTTTTTTCTTAAATGGTGGACTTCCTTCTTCAAACCCTTTTATCAAAGGCTTGAACGAAACTCCCTGAGGTAAGGGGTTGGCATCAACCAAAGAAAGGAGGTCGTGGCCCTGGTTGTTGGAGGCATTCTGAATCACATGCAGCGCAGAGTTTAAAGAAAAAGAGAGATTTACTTTCATTGCTTCAAATATTTTTGATACATCAAAAAAAAAAAGAAGAAAAGTACATAAATGTCAAAAGTTTAGATCTTGAATGGCTTGCCCACTAGAGAGATCGGGACACTCTCAACCACCTCTAGCTCTCGAGCAGGTCCAAATGCTGCACTCGTAGGTTCTGGAACCTTCGGAGTGGCTTCGACGGCATAGGCAGTGGGGGCAACCTCAGCATCAGCGCGCGAAGGGCCGGCTCTATTCTCTGGCTCCTCTATGAGGAGGTCTAGATCGATGTCAGGGAAGTTCTCGGTGACCCACCCCAAGCAAATCTGGAATCCTTCCAAGAAAGATTTCTGGATGAAGTCTATTTTGATGTGCTCCATATCTTTGGAGGACTTGAAGTCTTGCGCGGCCCTCTCTATAGCAGTGTTAACCTCCTCCTGTGCCTTTTTTTCTTTCCTCCCTCTCTAGAGCTAACTTAGCCCTCAGCTTCACCATCTCTTCGCGCTCCCTCCTCAACGCCTTCTGAAGGCGTTCGACTTCCAACAAGTGGATTTCCCAAGCTACCTTCAGAGCATCGGCCTCGGCCTGGGCCTTCTCAGCTTCTGCATGGGCTTCCTCAAAGGCCTTGGAAGCTTCGGCCCATCTCTGGTTTGCCACCTCGGAGTGAGCAAAAAGATAGTGTCCCAACTATAAAGCAAAAAGTGAGTCAAAATTCTAATAGATCCCTACTTTAAAGCCCGAAGGGCATGAAGTCAAAATTAAAAGAAGTCACTTACCTCAAGAAAACCAGCGAAGGACTCGTCAAATCTTTCAACGTCATCCTTCTGGCTCATCCTCTCTATAATGTGGGGAAGGATGCTCCCCTCCATTACGGACTGATGACCTTACGGTCGTCCAGGGAACCTTGCTCTTCGCTAAGATCCTCTCCCTCGTAGCTCTTAACCTTTCGCTCAACTTTCTTGCCAACGGCCTTTTTCTTCTTCCTCTCCACAACTTCCTCTTGCTGAACAGGAGTAGGAGGGACGACCTCCTCAGATAAGACTGGGCTCGACATGGTAGCGATGGACTCAAGGGTTGACACAGCCTGAGTCAGCATGGCCTAGCTTGACTCTCCAGCTTGATCCTTCTTCTGAGGTTCATCAGAACGATCGCCCTTCCTCTTAAGGGTCTTGATTCCCTTCGTCAGGCGATTCTATTCCTCTGGAGTCATTTCTACAAAAAAAATAAAGTTGGAAGGTCAAAAGAAAGAATACCACCCAACTGACTAAATATGAAGAATTACCTATTGGGTTAAGAGAACTGAGACCGAAGTTGAACAAGGTCTGCTCATCCAGAAGTTTAGGGATCAGTGGAGCATTAAAGGACTTCAGCTTATCGGCCGAACTCCTATCTTGCTTCCTAACCCGGGGGACCGATTCTCTTATCTCGACCAACAGAGGAAGTCTTAACCCTAAGCAGGGATGGGAGACGAAAAAAAATTTCTCCTTCCAGTCATCAATGGAGGAAGGAGCACCTTTAAGCATTCTCTTCTTGCCAAACTGTGGAGATACATACCACCAGTCCTTAGCGGTTGGATGGCGTTTGAAGGTGAAGAAATTACGAAATAAAAAAATGGTAGGTCAAACGCCCACCATGGCGCACAGAGAGAGAAATCCTATGATGAATCTAAAGAAATTTGGTGCCATAGCAGCAAGAGGAATATTGAGAAATCTGAATAGATTAACTATAAAAGGAGCCAAGGATAACCTAAGCCTGGCCCGAAGGGTTTCGACATATAGACAGCTTCGACGGGAGGAGGTGAGCAAATTTGATTGTCGGGCCCAGGAAGTTCGAGCTCATTTTTAGAAGAAATTTTGAACTGAATCCTGGTTAGAAAAAGGTCGCCGGATTGAAGTCTACAGGGAATAGTTGTAGGCACAAAAGGATGGGCTGACTCTAAGGGACCGAAGTCATCAGGAGGCAAGTTCACCAAGGTTAGAGGGGCCGGGCTCCTAGAACAAGTTGATCAGGATCCCTTGCTAGACATTTGGATCAAAGTGAAATTGAGGAGTCGCCCAAAAATCAGAAAGAAAAAATAAGATGAACAAACTTTGACAAAAATAGAAAAAGTGAGAAAGCAAAGAGTGCAAAAATAATCCAAAAAAGTGTTGGAGGGATGACCTAAATCGACTGGAAAGAATAAGGAGATGATGAATATAATGAAAATCAAATGGGGGTGCACCTAGAACCAAGAAAAATGATGGAAGAAGCTTGGACCCTAGCTCAGGATGGAGAAGGGAACCGAAGGAAGGAGATGAGGATTTCAAAAGAAGTAAAAGGCTTGGAGGAGGAGGACGGGTTTAAAAAACCCCAAAAGATGGTTATGATTGCAGATTCCCCCAGCCAATCTCTGATCGACGCATGTTCCACTCATCATGGCAGAAAGCTTCCAATGGGCAGATCTTTAATAGCACCGTACTTCGAGCAGACTTCTGATGGAAAATTCGAAAAATGTCTCTTCGGATCATCCTGCATTTATGAAGCTTTGACGCCAGCTCGGTAAAAATCAAAATTTTCCATCCAATCTAGATGCATGAAATCCAACATGATTTCTCTATTTTACTCCCATCCTTCGAACTTCGAACTCAGAAGTAGGGGGACTAGTGTTGGGGATAAATCCGTGCCTATCGAAGTTTGGCTAAGACTCCAACTCTTGATCAGTTCCATCTAGTTGTAACTATGGCAACTGAACCTTAAATCGCAGGAGTATTTGGACTCTGAATCATTCTATGATGGCCAACCTTCGATACTACAGTCAGATAATTTGATTGGTTGGGAAGACCAATTTTGGATTCAACGGAACATTGCGGATTCCTTCTCCAGACGAACTCGAATAGTTAATGCTTCTGCCCCAAAGAACTAGCTAAATTCCTGGCTCCTACGCATCCCATTCGATCGATCTCCTTCTACGGAATTTCTCTACTAGTCAAACTTCTTCCAAACTACCCCCAGACGAACTTCAGTGCTTTATCATTATTCATCGGTGAGCAACCCTAGGAATGGCCGAACCTCAAAGGAACAATAGAGGTGCCAATATTTTAGTCGCACTTGCTTGTTGCAGCCATCGGTTAGTACTTGATCTAGGCGGATCCCTCACAGTCAGACTCCTTTCGGTTGGATGTCTTTCAGGCCTCTTTGCCGATTGAACCCCTATCGGACTTCTCTTTCGGACGAATTTCTTCCAGCTACCTAAAAAGACCATGGCGTACACCTTCAACATAGAGAATAAAAGGCAATGCACGATCAATCTTGAGAACCTCCGAACTCCTCTAAAACAATAATGTCCAAGAGCCCTTCATCGCCTGCAACAATCCCATCCGAACTCCAGTTGTTAGGTCTACAACAGACTAACATGTCATGACAATAGACATCATCCTCTGTAACAAACCTCACATGGCCCTGAACGGCCAACTACCAAGTGATTGCGGTGGTCACTATCAGTTTGTTACAGGCTCCGGGGCTATAAAAGAGATCCTTCAGATACGTTTTCTCCAGGCTCTCCTCTTCTTTCCAAAATTCTCCAACTTTCTTGACTGAGCACTCCATTTCTATTGGTCGAAAGAGCTGACTTAATCATCAGAGGGTCTTACCGGAGCCACCACCCTAGGCTCTAGATGAGACTTATTTGCAGGTCATCGATGGCGACCCCATCTTCTCCGACTCCAGCACTTCTCCAGTGACAACCAGATTTTGCACCAACACCATACATACTTGAATAAAAATCTTTTAATTATCTATTTTTTTGGTCCAGGATGTTAAAATCATCACCGACAATGAATGATAATTCCTACGATTGAGGTTCGAAGACTTCTATAACAAGCATAGGATTTCTCATTGCCTAACCTCCATGGTGCACTCGCAAACCAATGGAGAGGCAAAAGTAACCAATCAGACCCTCCCGCAAGGTTTTAAGGCAAAATTGGGCAAAGCCAAAGGATCGTGGGCCAACAAACTCTACCATATGCTGTAGACATATTGGACCACCCCAAGGGTCCCAATGAGAGAGACCCCTTTTAACCTAGCTTTCGGAATGGAGGCAATGGTCCTGATCAAAGTTGAGGTCCCCTATGTATGCATCGAGGGCTATGATGAGTAGATGAATTTAGGAAAGCTACATGCAAACCTAGACCTACTTAATGAAGTTTGAGTGACAACATAAGTTAGAATGACAAGACATTGACACATAGTGGCTTGCTAGTTCAATTATAGATTATGAAGCAAAGCTTTCAAAGTTGGTGACTTGGTGCTCCGTAAGACAGACATCTTCTAGCCTTGAGAGCGAAGCAAGCTAGCACCAAAGTGGAAAGGACCCAATTAAGTAGATAGGGTCAAGGCTAGGGACCTACTATTGGGAAATGTATCCCAAAGCGAATCATCAGCTTGTTGATGGTTAAGCTATATTATAATTATAATTAATTTATTAATTAATAAAATATATTTTTGATATTTTTTCATCATAAGTTTTTATCTTCTAACAAACTTTATTATTGTGATGAAATCTTTAGGACTATTTAGGTTTGATAAAGAGAAGATTTATCGAGCATAGGTCATTGTATGCCATATAGGTTGGTTGTCCTCTTAACCAAAGAGTGTGAAGATAATGGAATGGTATATAGATGAGATGTAAGGGTACATCATCATTGAGTCTGACTAACTCCAGAGTATTTTGCTATCAAAAATATCTTTGATGGGATATAGGTATAAGTGTCCCTTAGATCTGAGATTATCTTAGTCACTTGCAACCAACTTACTGTGCTTTAGTACCAGACTAACTGAATTTTTAATTCAATAATGAAAAATTTCTGGGCACAGTCAAATACTTACGAAGTCGATGTATGATCAAGATGGGATTGACCACTCCAAGTGTTGGAGAAGAATGTATCACTGTATTTTAATATAGTAAAATCTTGGTCAGGATAATCCATGAGATGAATTTTGTATTTGAAATATAATGTGGATAGCCTAATCAGAGTTGATGGTTGAACTCTGAGGTATCCTATGAGCATTTTGGTCAAAAGGATGAATTATATGAAAACTATATCTATATGGGTTCTAAGGATGTTGTTCTACACATTTGACCTATTCAGCCATCAGGTATCATTACTAGATGGTCACTTCAACTAGTACAGAAGTTTGTTTCTATGCTATCAGCTTAGGTTCGGACCTATGGGGTCACATACATTAGAGTTCATGATCTGATCAGATGGTTGATCAACAATTAAGAATCATTCTAAGGTTCAATGATCAATATGATTGATGTTTAATCTAGTACAAATGTTGTAGGAGGATCAATTTGCAATTCAATTACTAATTGGCTTAATTTGATTAAGACAAAGGGCTAAGATTAAGTATAATTAAATATGATTTAATTAGATTTGATTTGGACTTGATTGGATCAAGTCTAATTGATTTATTGGATAAGCCAAGTGTAAAGTACTAGTCCTAGTTCAACTAGGACTTGGGTTAACCCAATTTAATCTAATTTGATTAAGTTCTTAATTGGATTAGGGTCTAATTTAATTTGGTTGATTTACTTCTGGTTTGATTTGGTTTGAGAAACTATATTTGACAAAGTCAAATATAGAATCCTAATAAGACTAGGATTTATCTTGCTTGTGCCAGCTATATCCCACTCCCCCATGCCCTTTCTCTCTTATTTTTGAAGAGAAATCTCCTCTCTCCCTGATCATCATGCATGCCCACCCCTCTCCTCTCTTTCCTATATGGCATTAAGTTGTAGACCAGGTCAATAGATGGGAAGTTATTGAAGTTTATTGGATTCTATATGATAGAATCCCAACACACTTGGTCTTTTTCCATGTTTGCTGCCCCATCCTGATTTCTCTTCTAATCTCCATGGTTAAAAAGAGAAGTTTTTGTGCACCTACCCTAGTGGTCCATGGCTAAAACAAAGGATGGGGTACCTAAATGTTGGGCATCCTAAGAAGTTGCCATATTTGTTCTTACCTTGTGCAGGAATTTGACCCAACAAAAACTCTTCCATATCTATTTATAAGGAGGTCTTCTTGGGCTGAACTTTGCACTAATTCTAGATCACTGAGAGGACCCTTGGATGTGCAAAAATCAAAGAGTGAGACCCTTGGGGCATGGTGATTTGATAGACACCAATCTAGGTGTCTAGGTGAGAGAAAAGAGAAGAAGAAGAAGAGGGTCTTCTTCTAGGGTCATTTGCTCTTCCTTTCTGCTCCTCTTTCATAGAGATTTTCAAGAATTATTTTAGATCAAAAGTCTCTTTCCTTCCTTTTAATTTTTGAAATATCCAAATCTTGAAGAAGGAAGCATCGAATCGACCATCGAAGAAGGATCAGTACAATACTAGCATACTGTGTTGATTTTCTGCATTGAACTTCTAATCAGAGTTCGTAGGCTCGTGTGGATATCTCTTAGAGATTGAACATATGTGCGGCTTGGAGCTTCATCCTTCAACCCATATCAACAAGTCAGAACATCTAACTTGCATAGGTAATATGGATCTGATCCTATGTTATATATCTGCAATGGATCTAGTGTAGATCCATTTTTGATGTGATCAACATGTCTTTTACTTCTAATATTTTTTAATTTTTAATTTAATCTCATACTATAATCATGTAATAGAATCTTAGATCTAGGAGATTTTTAGTTTTTATGAATTAATTTTGATTAATTTCTATCTTTCGCTATCTAGATCTGAAAATGTTTCAAGATCTAGCCCTAAAACCCTAGATTTGGTTCCTTCAATTAGTATCAGAGCTTAGATTCATTATTACCTGATTATTTTATTTATTTAGATTATTTCTTAGATTAGATCTAACTTAAAATCTTATTATTAAATCTAAAATTAAAAATTATGATCATATGAACTAATATAAGATTGTTCTACTGTAAGGATTTTTTCTTACAATGGAGAGGTTGTCCTAATTCATATAGATCTATTTCTTATCATAAATTTATTAGATATGATCTAATTTTATTTATAATTTATTAAATTTAAGAGAATTTTAGATTTAAAAATAAAAGTTTTAGATTGCATGGACTGATTATCAGGTTATCCTGCTGTAAGGTTTATCTTTTATAGTGGAGAGGTTGTCCTAGTACATGCTAATCTAAAACATTGATCATAAAATTTTAGATTAGATCTTAAAAATTTTATTATTTAATTAAAAATATTTTAGTCTAATTTTAATCATCATAAATGTGTTAGATTTGATTTAAAGTAATTTATGATTGATTGAAATTGAAATGGTTTCACTTACATGAACCTGTTTAGATTATATCTAAAGTAGTTTTATACTTATTTTATTTGCATATTGATTATGAATAAAACATATAATTTGATTGGAAAAACTATGTTGTAAAAATATTTTATAAATATAAAAATTATTTTGAAAAGCCAAACTCGAACCCACAGCATAAAACTTAATTAAGAATTAAGAAGTTGTTTGATTTCGATCTAGGATTGTGAATTGAAGATCCTAAGACATAAATCATAACACATTGGGTTAAATGGGTTAGTGGAGATTAGGTCCATTAATTGGGTTAGACCTAGGGTTAGATTAAAGAATGAACTAAATTAGAGAATTGACAAAATCTAATCAATTATTATCTTAGATTAGGTCAAGAATTTTCTAGATCAATTACAATAGTTGTAGTTGGTCAAGTCCATGTCTTTAATGAGATCCAAGATGGACTTGATTCTTAGCTACGCGATCTAGCACAAACTATTGGTTGATCTAATCGAGACTAATTAAGCTAGTTGGTGTCTAAGGTAAACCAAACTGGTGGTCTTTAATTAGCGACCTACTTACCTGGCTATTTTTGATAGTGTCTAGGACAAGCTTTGGTAGACCCTCCCACTGATCGAACTTACCTAACCTCTTGGTAAAATTATATTTTGATCAAATTATTTGACTATTCGAGCTAACCCATGTTAGCTAGGTAAATCAGTGTGATTGATTTAGGTGCTCCTAAACCAACTTATTATTGGTCTCCCTTAAGCTGACTTGGTGAAGCTAGTGGGAGGATTATGACATGTTGGTTTATCTGATCCTCTCTTCTTAAAGTTAAAATCTTCTAAAATTATTAGATCCTTAAAATGAAATAGTTATGGTGATAACTAGATCAAAGCCTCCCATTAACAAGTGATAATGGGTCCATCAGTTGGATAATCATTGGAGGCCTAAAGGTCTAGTGCTTATCGACTGATGGGATTATCATTTATAATATGATTTCTTGACCGTATCTTTCTAAATGGTGGTTAGGTTGACCAACCAAAATTGGGCTTAATCATTCATTGGTTTGATGGACCAAGTACGGTCATATTAATGGTTGGACCTAACAGGACCTTTTCAGTGGAGGCCAAAGCCTACTGATTAGGGACTAGGGCAAAATTGAATTACTAAAATTATTTATAGAAATAATTGGTTATAAACCTACCTTTAGATGTACATGGGTTGACCAACTAAAGTTGGGCTCGTGTGTAGTCTATGTGGATTTTAGTATCGACTAAGGAATTAGGATAATTTTCCGGATTGGAGGTAGAGGCTACTAATTCGAATAAAATGGTGAAAAAATCTTTTGATTAAAGTTTAAATCTTTAGATTTAATGAATCAATTACTAATTAAATTTTGATTTTTCTTGATGTAGATATGGCCATTTTCTTATCACTTGGATCATTGTTGGATAATGATAAGTTAGTGGGATCCAACTTCGATAGCTGGTATGAAAAGTTGAAGATTATCCTGGAGCATGAACAGATCCTGTATGTGTTGATAGATCCTGCACCTGAGAAGCTAGCCCCAAATGCATGTGGGACAGTCAGAGATACTTATCAGAAGTGGTTTAGTGACCAAACTACTATGTGCTGTATTATGCTAGCTATCATGAGCGATGAGTTCAGTCGTAGATTTGAGATGGCTCAGTCAAAAGATATGCTTCAAATGTTGGAGGATTCTTTTGGCACACTCGATAATGTTAAAAGACGTAAGGCTAGTTGTACCATCTTTAACACCAAGATATGGGATGGAGCCTCTATCACTGATCATGTACTATACATGATCGAGCTGATAGAGTGATTGAGCAAGCTTGGAAAAGTTGCAATACTGAACTCGTTACCCAAGTCCTTTCTCTCATTTCTTACTCATTATAGAATGACAAAGCTTGAAATTGACTACCATGGGTTACTGGGGTTGCTTCAGAATTTTAAGAAGGATCATCAATTCTACAAAGAGTCAGTGAACTTAGTGGGAGGTTCATCTTCTAGTTCTCGACTCTTTAGAAAAGAGAAGAAGAATAAGAAGAAAAAGGGCAAGAAGATGTAAGTTCAAGCTGGGACATCTATGCAGGGCCAGACTAGGAAGATCAAGTTTGATAAGAGTCAAGCTGAATGCTTCTTTTGCAAGAAGTGGGAGCACTAGAAGAGGAACTATCCTCAGTACATTGCCTTCCTAGATCCGAATAGGTAGAGAAAGAAGCAAGCTATTGATGGGCAAGGTATTTATATGATAACTCATTGCAATTTCTCTATTTATGATTTTACTGATTGGGTATTGGATACCGATAGCCCTTACTATATTTGCAATTCATTGCAAGGATTATAGGTCAGTAGGAAATTCGAGCAAGGTGAGAGGTTCTTAAATGTTAGAGATGGAAGACCAGTTTCAGTTCTAGCATTAGAAATCTTGAAACTTATATTTACGTCCCATACTATTGTTCTTGATGATTGTCATTTCTATCCAATTTTTTTTTAAATATCATTTCTATAGGGCTTTTAGCCAAAAATAATTATAAAATTTTAATACAAAAATAATTTTATAATATCATTATGAATAGTGTTACTATTTTCTCTGGATATTTGAACAATGGTGTGTATATGCTATCACAACCTATTAACGTAGTCTATTCAACTGGCAAGCATCCCAGATTAGATAGTGTGTTAGATATCTACTTATGGCACTGTAGGGTAGGTCATATAAATAAGAATAGGATAAATAGGTTGACTCGAGAGAAAATTCTTGAAGTCAGTGATTGTGAATTACTTACAATCTGTGAGTCCTATCTTCTTGATAAAATAACTAAGTCACATTTTACTAGAAAAGGTGAGAGAGCCATTGAGCTCTTAGATCTAGTACATACTGATGTATCTGAACCAATGAGCATAGGTGCCAGAGGTGGATATTTCTACTTCATCACTTTCAAAGATGATCTATCCATATATGGATATGTCTATCTGATGAAATATAAGTCGGATTCATTTGAAATGTTCAAATAATTCTAAAGTGAAGTAGTAAGACAAACTAGAAAGAGTATTAAAACTCTTCGATCTGATCGAGGAGGGAAATATCTTTCTGGTGAGTTTTTCATATATCTAGGAGAGAATGGGATTCTCTTCTAATGGACTCCTCTAGGAACACCATAGCATAATGACGTGTCTGAAAGGAGAAATCAAACTCTGTTAGACATGGTCCGATCCATGATGGATTTTGCCAGCTTGTCGATATCCTTCTAGGAATATGCACTCAAATCGGCTTGCTATCTATTAAATAAGGTTACAAATAAGTCTATAGTTAAGACTCCATGTGAGATATGGATACGACATAAGCCAGCACTTTCACACCTTAGGATCTGAGGGTGCACGGCTTATGTCAAATGATTAGTTACAGATAAACTTGGACCTAGATTTGACAAGTGCACATTCATAGGGTGCCCAAAAAAGACCAAAGAATATTTTTTCTACCATGAGGATGAACAAAAGGTGTTCATCAATCTTAAAGCAATCTTTTTAGAAAAAGAGTTTCTTGGTGAAGAAACTGTTGCCTCTAAGATTGAACTTGATGAAATTCAACAAGTAGAAAAACTGACACTGTAGCTAAACCTATGTCGAATTTGATTAGATCAGATCCAAAGCCTAATGTACATGCACCATTAAGGCGATCCGGTAGAGTACCGCATCATCAGATAGATACTATGGTTTCTTGGTCCGGAACAGTGATCCCATCGAACTCGATGAGAATGATGAGGATCCAATCACCTATATGGATGCAATGTAGAGACCTGATTTCATAAAATGGCTCAAGGCCATGAAGTCTAAAATGGAGTCCATGAAGGTCAATGATGTGTGGACATTGGTTGACCCACTCGAAGGGGTTAAACCCATTGGGTATAAGTAAGTTTTCAAAAGGAAAAGGGACGCAAACGGAAAGGTGAAGATCTATAAAGCCTGTCTGGTTGCCAAGGGGTATCGTCAGCATTATGGTATTGACTATGATGAGACGTTCTCTCATATGGCAATGCTTAAATCTATTCGAATAATGCTTGCAATAGCTGCCCATCTAGATTATGAGATCTAGCAGATGGATGTGAAGATAGCTTTCCTGAATGGAGAGTTGACCAAAGAGGTATATATGATACAACATGAGGGGTTCACATCCACAGATGAGTCCAAAGTGTGCAATCTTTAGAGATCCATTTATGGATTGAAGCAGGCATCTCGAAGTAAGAATATGTATTTTGATAAAGTGATCAAAATATATGGCTTCGTCTAGTAGTGGTATTCCTTGTCTTGTATGTGGATGATATTCTCTTAATCGAAAATGACATCCCCACACCGTAGGGAATAAAAGTTTAGTTATCATCTTAGGTCTCCATGAAGGATTTGGGTGAAGCATCTTACATCTTAGGGATAAAGATCTATAAGGATAGATCTAAAAGGATGCTTGAGTTATTCTAGTCCATGTACATAGATACTATGCTGAAGAGGTATACTATGCTGAAGAGGTTCAGCATGGAGAATTCTAAAAAGGGCTATCTTCCGATAGGCCATGAAATTTTTCTCTCTAAGAAGGATTGTCTGATAACTCTTAAAGAGAGAGAGCGTATGAGTAGAGTCCCATATGCTTCGACAGTAGGATCTATCATGTACACCATGATATGTACGAGACCAAATATGGTATACTCACTAGGAGTGAGTAGATACCAATTTGATCCTAGAGAAAACCACTAGAAAGTGGTTAAAGCCATCCTTAAGTATTTGAGAAATACTAAGGACCAATGGTTGGTATATGGCGAGTCAAATCTAAAATTTATGGGATTTACAGAGTCCACCTTTCAATCTAACCATGATGATAGAAAAAGTACACCAGAATATATCTTTACTTTAAATGATGGAGCCATTTATTGGAAGAGTTCTAAGCAGCATATTGTGGCAGACTCTACTTGCGAAGTAGAGTACATCGCAACATCAGATGCCATGAAGAAAGCTATGTGGCTGAGAAAGTTTATCATCAAGCTCGGAGTAGCATCCTTCCTTGATGGCCCGATCTTGCTCTACTATGACAACATTGGTGCCATTGCTCAGGTGAAGGAACTAAAGGCACACCAACAAACGAAGCATATTCTATGCCGCTTCCATCTGATCTGAAAGATCGTGGATTGAGTTGACGTCAACCTTCAGAAGATCGATGGAAAGAAGAACCTGACTGACCCCTTTACTAAAGCCCTAGTGATAAAGGAGTTCAACAACCATAAGTCGAAGATGAGTATTCGATACTGTGCGAAGTGGCTTAAAAACAAATGGGAGTTGTTGGAAAATGTATCCCAAAGCAAATCATCAGCTTATTGATGGTTGAGCTATATTATAATTATAATTAATTTATTAATTAATAAAATATATTTTTGATATTTTATCAACATAAGTTTTCATCTTCTAACGAACTCAATTATTGTAATGAAGTCCTTAGGACTATTTAGGTTCAATAGAGAGAGGATTTATTGATTAGTCCTTAAAACTATTCACGACTAAATGATAGGCTATTAATAAGGACAACAGTGTCTATCGAGCATAGGTCGTTATATGTCGTATAGGTTGATTTTTCTTTTAATCAAGGAGTGTGGAGACATTGGTATGGCATACAGATGAGATATAAGGGTACATCATCATTAAACATGACCAACTCCAGAGCATTCTACTATCGAGAATGTCTCTAATGGGATATAGCTATAAGTATCCCTTAGACCTGAGATCACCTCAGTGGCTTACAAGCAACTCACTGTGCTTTGATATCGAGCTAACTGAATTTTTAATTCAATAATGGAAGGTTTCTTGGCACAGTCAAGTACTTGCAAAGTCGATGTGTGATCAAGATGGAATTGACCACTCTAAGAGTTGGAGAAGAACATATCACTATATTTCAATATAGCAAAATCTTGGCTAAGGTAATCCATGATATGGATTTAGTATTTTAAAATATAATGTGGACAGCCTAATCAGAGTTGACAATTAAACTCTAAGGTGTCCTATGAGTATTTTGGTCAAGGGGATGAATTATATGGAAACTATATCCATATGGATTCTAAGGATGTTGTTCTACACATTTGACCTATCCGACTGTTAGATACCATAGCTAGATGGTCACTTTGATTGGTACAAAAATTTATTTCTATGCTACTGACTTAGGTCTGAACCTATGGGGTTACACATATTAGAATTCACGATCCAATCGGATGGTTGATCAATGATTAAGAATCGTTCTAAGGTTAAATGATCAATACGATTGATGCTTAATCTAGTGCAAAATGTTGCAGGAGGATTAATTAGCAATTCAATTGCTCTAATTGGCTCAATTTGATTAAGTAAAAAGATTAAGATTATGTCTAATTAAGTATTATTTAATTAGATTTAATTTAGTCTTAATTAGATTAAGTTCAATTGATTTATTGGATAAGCCAAGTGCAAGGAAGAACTAGTCCTAGTTCAACTAGGACTTGGGTCAACCCAATTTTTAAATTTTATTAGAAAATTTAATTAAAATTAAATCTAATTTAATCTAATTTGATTAAGTTCTTAATTAAGTTAGGGCCTAATTTAATTAGATTGATTTACTTCTAATTTGATTTGGTTTGAGAAACCATATTTGACCAAGTCAAATATGGAATCCTAATAAGACTAGGATTCATCATGCTTGCACCACCTATATCCCACTCCCCCATGCCCTTTCTCTCTTATTTTTGATGAGAATTCTCCTCTCTCCCTGATCATCATGCACACCCACCCCTCTCCTCTCTTTCCTATATAGCATTAAGTTGGGGACCAGGTCAATAGATGGAAAGTTGTTGAAGTTTGTTGGACTCTATATGATAGAATCCCAACAAACTTGGTCTCTTCCCATGTGTGCCACCTCACTGTGATTTCTCTTCTAATTTCCATGGTTAAAAGGAAAAGTTTTTGTGTGCCTACCTTGGTGGTCCACAGCTAAAACAAAGGAGGGGGCGCCCAAGTGTTGGGCAGCCCAACAACTTGCCATATTTGTTCTTATCTTGTGTAGAAATTTGACCCAACAAAGACTCTTCCATATCTCTTTATTAGGAGGTCTTTTTGGGCTGAATTTTATATTGATTCTAGATCTTTGAGAGGACTCCTAGGCATGTGAAAATTAGAGAGAGAGACCCTTGGGGCATGGGGATTTCATAGACACCAATCTAGGTGTCTAGGTGAGAGAGAAGAGAAGAAGAAGAGGGTCTTCTTCTAGTATCTTTTGCTCTTCCATTCTTCTTCTCTTTCATAGAGATTTTTGAGTGTTGTTTTAGATCGAAAGTCTCTTCCCTTCCTTGTAATTTTTAGAGTATCCAAATCTTGAAGAAGGAAGCACCAAATCGACCGTCGAAGAAGGATCGGCATGGTACTAGCATACTGTGCTGATTTTCTATGTCGAACCTCTGATCGGAGTTCATGGGCTCGTGTGGATATCTCTTAGATGCCGAACATGTGTGTAGCTCGGAGCTTCATCCTTCAGCCCAGATCAGCAAGTTAGAACATCTAATTTGCATAGGTAATATGGATCTAATCCTATGTTACATATCTACAGTAGATCTAGTGTAGATCCATGTTGATGTGATCAACATGTCTTTTATTTCTAATATGTTTAAATTTCTAATTTAATATCATGGTATACATGTAATAGGATCTTAGATCTAGGGATTCTCTGATTTTTATGAATTAATTTTGATTAATTTCTATCTTCTGCTACCTAGATCTGAAGAAGTTTTAAAATCTAGCTCTAAAATTCTAAATCTGGTTCCTTCACCTAATGACTCAAGCGACTGGATGGAACCTCGCTCTCCCAACAATGAAACTCAGAGAACCTTTGAGTATATTATCAGTAATTAATCACTATCGAAGGTGGTCAAAAAATAAAACCTAACTCAAACTACATAGATAGTGTGAATTAAGATCGTATCCTCAGGGATCGTGTTAATTATATTTAAATTTTAGATTTAAATTAAAAACTAAATAAAGATTAATTAAAAGACTACTTTATTTAATTAAGAAAGTAAATAAATAAGTAAATTAATTAAAAGTTAGGTTGCAAGTATGGAGATAGATTCTCAAGATCTCAACTGCTTTCTTATTTAACAGCTGGTATCCTTTTTAATATGCTTTAATTAATATTTAATCAATAAATATATAACCTATTTTAGAGAGCACGGTCTATATCCTTGGATCACAATCCATCTCTTAAAGTTATAGGCTAGTCTAAATTGAATTAGATATAATAAAAAGAGTTAATCTATCCTAAGAGCATGAACTATACCCATAGATCATGGCTCATCCCAAAGGTTATAAACTATTCCAGATTAATCTCATGCAAGAAAATAAAGATACAAAAATATAATAAAGAAAAATAATCTTTATTGTATATTAAAAAAAATACAAAAGATAGAAAATAGAAGACACTGTCAAAATAAGATCATAGTGATCTTCTAAGAACGAGATGATCTAGCTAGCCATCGAAAAGCTTTTCACTGATATCTTCATCCTGATGCTTTGAGGAAGAACATAGGCAGTAGCTGGGTGTAGAGATCAAGAGCAAGAGAGAGGATTTTGGTGAAGAAATAGGTTTTGATTTTATGGAAGAATGGAAAAAGAAGAAAGAAAAAGAAAGCTTGGAGAGAGAAAAGAGGGAGAGAGAGCTGGCTATTTGGGCTGTGGCGTGAAGAAGGGCTTGATCCCCCAAGGGGGAGGCTGATGGATCGATCAATTGGCTTAGGCTGATTTTTATAGAGGAGAAAATGAGAGAATTTGAGATAAAAAAGGAGAAAAACTATGGAAATCAAGTCTGAATCAAATTCCTAATGCCTATGTTAATTTTCAGCCATCAGATCGGGTTTAAATGGCTCAAATTGAGTCAAAATCCATCACTCATAGCTTTATCAGGGCTCAGATTTATTCAAAATCATTGGAATGCTTGATGAGATGATTTTGGACCATTGAATGATGCTGAATTTCCTGAATCAAGTTGGAATCCTCTCCTCACTGTTGGATCTTGACCAACGTAGCTTCAAACCATCGGATTGTGCAATAAAAGCTAGGTACTGTTAGTTAAACTAGAAAACCATGCAGGCCATCGGATCTTCGATCGGGAGCCATCATGACCATCGAATCATGCTTTCTATGCCTGTAGACTATCATGGACTGGATTCATTGAAGACTCGGATGAACCATCATGCACCATGTCTGCCAAAATCCTAGTTTTACCATTGTAAGTCACATGGGATTTTCTGTGGACCCTTTAAGGGTTCACGTCTGCCACACGTGGCACATTGATTGATCGTGTCTGTAGAGCTAGGTGGTCTATGCCTATTTTCATGGACCGATCGATTGGTCCACCATGCATCGATCGGCCTAATAGGCTGGTTTTTGGGCCATGTTATTATTATTTTTATTTTTTCTTCTTTTTCTTTTGAATTTTCATTCTGGGTCTATTTTAAGTCTGATTTGCTTTAAATTTCTTTATTTTGACCCATAAATCGAAATCTTTTCATTGATGATCCTCTTTTTTATAAAAAATAATATTATTTTTTAAAAAATAATAAATTAATTAATAAATTAATATTTTTAGAAATATATTTAATATACTTATCACACCTCCTAACCTTAACTTTGCTCATCCTCAAGTAAAGTAGATAAATTAGAAATATATACTGACTCGGCCTTAAGTTAAAAGTTATGTTAGACATTTCTAAAGATAGTGATATCTGGTCAAACCATTAAAGAGTTACATCATTGGTGATGGGAAATATGTAGGATTTCATGCTTAAATTTTAAAATATTTTCAAAATAAATTACAGTGGAAGATGTAGATTAAACTATTTAATCTACAAAAGCATGTAATCTAATTACTAAACCCTACATCTAGGACCTATAATATGTCACAATGCATACATAAATTTGAAAATAAATCAAGTAAGATTGGTATTGATCAAATCAATACCCAGATCTAGAATAGTTCTAGATCAGATCTAGGTGAAGAAGAGATCAGATCTTTTACCTTTGCGTGGGTTGAGAACTCCACGGTTGATTCCATTATAGTTCTTTATTGCTCGAAGCTACACACGTGTCCAGCATCTATAGTAATCCATATGAAGCTGCAAATATAGATTAGAGATTCGTTGAATGAAGATCCGCTCGAAGTACTAGCTTCTAGCAGATCCTTTCTGATGGTTAATTTAAAAATTATTTTTTGGATCTCTTGGATACTCTAAGAGACAAAGAACACAAGAAAAAATAAGGAAGAAATCCAACCCTTGGATCTCCCAAAAATCAAAAAATAGAACATAAAAAAAAATAATTTAAGAGAAGACAGATCTTCTCTTTCAAGACATCAATGATTGATTTCCAAAAAATTGATGTCCTAAAAACATCTCTATGTTAAGACAAGATGAGACCTTCTCCTCTAGATTTTTCTCATGCTTTTGGATCTAACATTCTCTCATTTTTCTCATAGAAAAATCCCACAAATAAATAGAGAAGAAGGGTACAAATAAATAGAGAAAAAGGGTTCTCTAAGAAATCCTAAGAGAAGACCTTTCTTCTCTTCTTCTTCTCTCATCAGGACATGATCAGATCATGTCCCAAAAAAGGACCACCATGCTCCAACACCTTGGAGCACCTATCCCCATGCCCTCTCCCTCTCTCTCTCAGATTTTTATCACATAAAAATATATAAAGAAATGAGAAGGAAAAAACATAAAAGAAAAAATCAAGAGAAGATTTTCTCTTACGTTTATCCCTTCAAGACATCACGCCACACAAATAATGGAAGACTAGGTCAAAAGACCTAGTCAAACATGGAAGTTAGGGGACGTCCTCCTATTTTTTCTGCATGAGAACCAAGAAATCATGCACATACCGGGGAAAAAAGGGTGACAAAAAAAAATTAGATGGCATGGGAAAGCTAGGCGCAAAGATAGGAAGAGGTATTTAGGATTCTAGGGACTCTTTCAAAATAAGAAACTAATCCAAAACCACTTTCCATATTTGACCAGGTCAAATTTTAATTAAACTCTTCAAATATTTGGGGCATGGAGAAACATTCTTAACATGAGAAAGCTCACATAAATAATCTGAAAAAATAAGTAGGGCATGGGCTTCTTAGTGGCACAAGGAAATTAGATGAGTCCTAGTCTACCTAGGACTCTTCAATTAAAACTAAGTCAAATTTAATTTCAAACCCAATTTCAATTAGATTTGAGTCAACTTAATTAATAGGCAATTCTAATCTAATTAGGAGCCTAATTGAATCAGATTTAAATTATATTTAAATCTGATTTAATTTTTAATCAAATTATAAATTAGGTGCACTCAAGTCCTAGTCTAACATGGACTTATTCTCCCTTGCATTGGCTTATCCAATAATCCAATTTGACTTAATCCAATTAAGTCCAAACTAATTCTAATTGAATCTAATTCAATTAGACTTAATCTAAACCCCATGGCTCAATCAAATTGAGCCCATTAGCAATCCAATTACTAATCGATCCTCCTACAATACTTGCATTAGGTCAAACATCAATCGTATTGATTGTTTGACCTTAGAACGATCTTCAATCATCGATTAACCATCTGATCAAGTTAAAACCTCTTATGTGTGTGACCCCATAGTTTCGAACCTAAGTTGGTAGCATAGAAATCAATTTCTATACCAATCGAAATGACCATCTAGCAATGATATCCGACATCCAGATAGATCGAATGTATGCAAAGCAACGTTATTAGAATCCTAATCCATGGTTACCGTATAATTCATCCCTTTGATCAATAATGCTCAAGATGACTTTGAGTAAGCTGTCAATACTCATACAAGTCATTTCTATTGTGTTTCAAAATTTTATAAATCCCATGACTCCTCATAAGAATTATCCAAGCCTAAGTTTTGCTAAATTGAAACATAGCGAGACATTTTCTTCTTAAAGTTAATCAGAAGTGGTCAATTCCATCTTGACTCATACACCGACTTCATAAGGACTTGATTGTACCCAAAAATCTTTCGAACCTATATTAGAAATATAAGCAGTCCGGCACCAAAATATAGTAAGTTGCTTGCAAGTCATCGTGGTGATCTCCAATCGGAGGAACACTTATATCCATTAGCCTTAGCTAGCTACTCTTGATAGTAGAGTGCTACATTGATCATGTTCAATGCAGATGTACTCCTACATCTCATCTGAATGCCATACCAGTGTCTTCACACCTCTTGGTTATGAGGACAATCAACGTATATGGTATACAATGACCTACACTCGATAAATTATCGTCCTTATTTATAACTTATCATTTGATCGTAAATAGTTTAAGAACCATCCGATAAATCCTTTTTTATTGATTTATTATGATTATAAAGATTTCATCATAATTTAAGAGTTAATTTAAGAAAAATAGAACTTTTATGATGAACCAGCCAAATAACTATTATTATTAGATAATTCATATACTAATTTCAATCATCTACCACTTAGATGATTGGCTTTAGGATATATTTTCCAACAACTCCCACTTGGACTAAAGCCAAATAGAATGATATCAAATATCCTATCTTCCACTTAAGTTCATAGAACTTCTTAGTTTTGAGACCTTAGCAAATCGGTCAAGTTCTCCTTTTTCATCGATCTTTCAAAGATCGACGTCATCCTGATCTAAAATCAAAGATGATAGCAATACCAAGTATACTGATCTTGTGGTGCATTTTTGGTTCTTTAGCCTATGCTATGGCTCCAGTGCTAATTAGGACTAGACCATCGATGGAGGGTGCCACTCCCAACTTGCTAATGAACTTATGCCACCACATAGCCTACATGGCAGCATCATATGCCACGATGTACTCTACATCACTAACTAAATAGGCTATAGTATCCTGCTTGGAATCTTTTCAGTAGATTACTCCTATAATTAGGATATGACCTGACACTCTCTTGTTGTCATCTTAATCTGACTGGAATCAAAACATCCATAAGTTTTAAGTCAGTATCTTCATATTTGAGTCATTGGATCTTAGTATTTTTGAAAAACTTAAGGATTATCTATACAATCTTCTAGTAGTTCTCACTTGGATCAGACAGGTATCTGCTCGCTATCCTTAGTGAGTATACCATATCTGATCTTGAACATGGAGAAATTAGATGATAGCCAAATCTTTATTCCTTGTAATGTTGGAATGCCATTCTCGATTAAGAGAATTTTATCCATAGACAATATAAGGAATAACACTACAGAACATTTTGCCCACTTATAAATGTAGGGTTTGTCTTTATTCATAACAAAGACATACATTCAAAACATATGTTTGAACTCTGAGATGATAGTCAGATGGGCTTTATAGGTCTTTACCTTCCTGTCTATGCTACTCTAATCATTTTGAAAATCCATTCACACCCAATGGATTTTATCCCTTCAGGTAAATCAACTAGTATCCACACACTATTAATTTTCATGGACTTCAATTTGGATTATATAGCTCCAAGCCACTTCTTAGAGACAGACCACTACATTGCATCCCTATAAATGATCGAATCCTTGTTGTTCTGATCGAGATCAACAAGATCACCATCCTGGACCTAGATACCATAGTATCTATCTGGCTAATGCGGTACTCTACTAGATCTTCTTAAGGATGCTACTTTAATGGGCTCCGAATTTGATCTGATCAAATTTGATTCTGTAGGTTTACTATATTATATTGGTTCATTTTCTATCAGTCAAACTTCTCCAAGTTCAACTTGATAGGCATCAGTTCCTTCTCTAAGAAACTCCTTTCTAAAAGGAATGCCCTACTACTGATGAACATCTTATGTTCTTCAGCATGGTAGAATTAATAACCCTTAAATACCTATTGGACTAGGTCCAAGTTTATCTATATGCAAACCTATGATATAGGCTGATCAACCCCAAACCCGAAGGTGAGAGAGTCTAGGTCTACCCAGGATCCATATCCCATATGGAGTCTTTACAACAAATTTACTCCATGTAAATTGTTAGAGTAAAACAAGTAGTCACAAGAGAATAACTCTAAAATAGGTAGACTAGCGAACCCTATCGTGGATTGAACCATGTCTAACAATGTTCAATTTTTCCTTTCCAATACACTATGTTCCGAAAAGAAATCCACTAAGAGAGAATTCTATTCTCTTCTAGATATGTCACAAACTTACCGGATAAGTATTTGCCTCCTTGATCTGATCGAAAAGTTTTAATATTTTTTCTAATTTATTTTTTTATTTCATTATTGAATTGTTTGAACATTTCAAATGATTTAGGCTAGACGTACCCATGTTCGGATAGATCGTTTGT
Source organism: Cocos nucifera (assembly GCA_006176705.1). Classification (NCBI taxonomy): domain Eukaryota; kingdom Viridiplantae; phylum Streptophyta; class Magnoliopsida; order Arecales; family Arecaceae; genus Cocos; species Cocos nucifera. The sequence goes on along the minus strand of QRFJ01000338.1, from coordinate 730,590 downwards.
AATGAAATGTTGATATCTTCTTCTAGCACTTGAGTTCTGTTGGGGGTGAACCCGCTCCTATTGAAGTTCGGCCAGATATCTGATTGTTGAATGATCCCATCCAATGGTGACAACTAAGATTGATCCTCGATCGAATTTGCAAGATCCCTCTGGACCTTGCTTAGATGAGCTTGAATGGCAGGGATGGCCAAGCTTCTCCATCCCAGGCAGTCAGCTTCCCCGATCGCAAGTCCTCCAAACTTCTTCTTCGGCTAGAATTCTCCATCACAGGCAAGCTCCTTTCGACATTTTCCCAGCTGATCTTCCCCAATCGTAAGTCTTTCAAACTTCTCCAGCAGTCGAACTCCTCCATCAGTCGAACTCCTTCTAGACTTCATCCTCAACCAAATTTTTTCATCAGTCAAACTGCTTTCGAATTCTTCCAGCAGACCTCCTTTCGGATTCCTCCAGTGGACTTCCTTCAAAATTTCTCCAACAGACTTCCAAATCCTTTTCGGCCAAACTTCCTGCAGACGTCTAGAAGGGCCTCCATGCCTACATAGATCGAGCAATCTACACAGCATGAATCCACTTACATACAGACAACCCTGAAGGTGTCCAAACTCTACTAAAATTGATAAAACTTGAATCTCTTCACCGCCAACACCTACCTCCTCCAAACTTCAACTATTAAATTCTAACGGACTAGCACATTACGACAACGGACACCACTCTCTGCAACAAACTTCATGTGGCCTGAACAGCCCACTACTCAGCAGTAACAGTTGTCACCATCAGTTTGTTACAAGCTCCATCTATAAAAGGGACCCTCTAGATATGTTTTTCCTAAGCACTCTTCTCCCTCTCGAGACTCTACCACTTTCTTTTCTAAGCACTCCATTTCTGTTGGTCGAAAGAGCTGACTTGATCGTTGAAAGGTCTTGCTAAGGCCACCAACCCCAACTTTGATTGAGACTTGTTTTGCAAATCACTGACGATGACCTCCTCCTCTCTGACTCTAGCATGAATTTTGACGTCAATCAAATTTTGCACCAACAAGTTCATAGGTCCACATACATCACTATGTATGAGACTTGAAACTTTATCAGCTCCTCACCGTTTTCAATAAAAGGTGACTTTATCATCTTCCTAAGAAGACATGACTCATAGGTTATTAATGATTTACAATCATTGATGTTGAGATTTTCCTCTCAAGCTAATCCATTTATCCTATTCTTTTCAAGATGACTAAGCCTATAATGCTAAAGATAGACATCCATGATATAATCTAACTTGGATGTTTATTAAATGTGTAGATTACACTTAACAGGCTATGTTAATGTTAAATTCCATTTTTTTTATTATCCATGTATTATTGTAATATTATTCATAATAATATCATAATAATCTTTTTTATTAATAAATGATAACCATCTCTGACCAAAAGCCTAATAGAGATCATATTTATCATACATGATGGACAATAGTGACTATCACTCAAAATAACATCTTTTGAAAATAAGTTTGTCAAATTCTAAAGCTAGGATTGGAATAAAACTTTCTTTCCTAACATTCAGAAATCTCTTATCATTTTCAAACATTCCACTTATCTAAAGTTCTTGCAACGAATTGCTTAAGACTACCGATATCTAATACCCAGGTAGTAGAATTACATATAGAGAAATTTTAAGATATTATCATATAATATCCTTGATAAGCAACTCTTGCTCCTTTATGTTGTTCAGCCTGTTATGGTCAAGGAAAGCAAGATAATTCTTCTTCTTATGACCCTGCTTCTAACAGTAGAAGCACTATGCTTAATTTGGATCAATATTGGACTAATTATTTTGACTGGGCTTAGAAGCCCTAGCACGAACCCTTTCATGCTATTGAACCAAATTTAATTTTTGATACTAATTATTAAAATTGGGTCCCATAAGTATATCACTATCTGACAGTGATCAGAGCAATTAGGGTCTAGCCATAATCTGAAGAAAAGAAAACAATGACCTAATGTATATGAATCATTTTAAACCTTGAGATATAGACTTTAGTCTTAAGGTTCTCCCACTATTTTATTTGAATTAGTAGCCTCTACCTCCAATTCGGAGAATTAGTTTAATTCCCTAGTAGGTACTAGAATCCATAAAGATTACACACAAGCCCGACTTTGGTCGGTCAACCCATGTGCATCTACAGGTAGGTTCATTAACCAATTATTTCTCTAAATAACTTTTAGTAATTTAATTTTAACCCAAAAATCTAATTAGTAGGCTTTGGCCTCCACTATAAGAATATGATTAGGTCCAATCATTAACATGACCATACTTGATGCATCTAACCAATGAATGATTAAATCCAACTTTGGTTGGTCAACCTAACCGCCATTAGAGAGACACTTTCAAGTTATCATATTATGAATGATAATTTTATTAGTTAATAAGCACCAGACCTTTGGGCCTTCAATGATTATTGAACTAATGAACCCATTGTCATCTAACATAATGGAAGGCTATGACTTAGTTATCTCCATAACTTTATCATTTTAAGGATCTAATAATTTTAGAAGATTTAAATTATTAGTGATTTAAGAATAGAAAGGACGTGAACTAATTTACTCCCACTGACTTCACCAAGTCAAGTCCTCCCACTGACTTCTTAAGTTTTGACAAGGACTAGGATCAATATCGGTCCATGGGCACCTAGATTAGTCTTACTGAATAAAATCAGTCTCACTAATTTTCTATGTGATATGGATTAGCATGAATCAATGAGCAACCTAATCAAAAACTGATTAACAACATTAGCCAGATAAGTAAGATCGGTGGAAGGGTCTACCAAGGCTTGCTTTAGACACCATTAGAAATGGTCAGGTAAGTGGGCTGCCAATTAAAAAACACTAGTCTAGGAATGCCAGACTTACCTTAGACACCAATTGGTTTGTCAATTTTGATTTTATCTGCCTAAAAACTCGAGCTCAGCCACTAAACCACAATCATGGTCTATTTGTTAGATGTATGGACTTTGATCAACTACAAATATTGAATTGATTTATAGAAAAGAAATAACTTAATCCTAATTAACTATTAATTAGATTTGATCAATTTCTTAACTTAGTCCATTTTTAATCTAACCCTAGGTCTAACCCAGTTAATAACTTGAACAAAGCTAACCCATTAACCCATGTTTTATGAAATTGTCTTAGGATCTTCAAATCAAAAACCTAGATCCTAAACAACCACTTAATTCTTAATTAAGTTCAAGGCTTATGGGTTTGGATTTATGGAACCTTAGAACTAAATTTTCATTTGATTATTTGAAATATTTTTAAATTATAAATAGTTTACATTGAATCATATTTAATACATAGTTTTAGATCTGATTTGTTTCAATATTTTGATCATGTTCCAGGATTTCAAATCTAGGATTTTGTAGAAAGTAAGTTCATAATTTAAATTTTATAAAACTTATATATCATACATATACAAACTAGGTTCAAAAAGAATCTATGTATCAACATATAAAATCATGAAGATCTAGATCAAAACATGAAACATATCATATGGATCTCATCTAAATGATCAAAATCAGATCATAAACCATTTAATTTTAGATTTAAAATCTAAAAATTAATCATAAATTATTTTAGATCTTATCTAACATATTTATAATTTAGGTTATTCAGATTAGCACATGCTAGGATAACCTCTCTACTGTAAGGGATAAATCTTATAGCAGGATAATCTTATAATCAGTATGTCCGATCCGATATTATTTAGATCTAATCTAAATAATCTAAAATAGATCTAACATCTATTTATTTTAGATTTAAAATTAAAAAAATAAATGATAAATTTACTTAGATCTAATCTAACTTATTAATGATTCAATTTTATAGATCAGCATATACTTGAATAATCTCTCCACTATAAGGGGTAAACCTTACAGCAGGACAATCTTATAACAGTATGTGTGATCTTTAGAGTTTTATTTTTATATTTATTTTAATGCAAACATGATCATGTCATTAACCGACCTAGAAGCTCTGATACCACTAATGAAAAATATGCAGGATTTCATGCTTAAATTTCAAAATATTTTTGAAATAAATTACAATGGAAGATGTAGATTAAACTATTTAATCTACAAAAATATGTAATCTAATTACAAAATTCTACATCTAGAATCTATAACATGTCATAATGTATACATAAATCTGAAAATAAATCAAGTAAGATTGGTATTGACTAGATGTAGAATAGTTCTAGATCAAACCCTAGATCGCATCTAGGTGAAGAAGAGATTAGATCTCTTACCTTTGCATGGGTTGAGAACTCCATAGTTGATTCCATTATAGTCCTTTATTACTTGGAGTTTCGCACGTGTCCAGTCTCTATAGATAATCCATACAGATCGAAGGTTTGTCGAACGAAGACCCGTTCAAAGTGCTAGCATCTTGTGGATCCCTCCTGATGGTTAATCTAAAAATTATTCTTCAGATCTCTTGGATACTCCAAGAGATGAAGAACACAAGAAGGAATAAGAAAAAAATCCAACCATTGGATCTCTCAAAAATTAGAAAATAAAATACAAGAAAAAATACCATAAGAGAAGATAGATCTTCTCTTTCAGGACATCAATGATTGATGTCTTGAAAACATCTCTATGTTAGGATATGAGGAGACCCTCTCCTCTAGATTTTTTCCATGCTTCCAGATCTAATATTCTCTAATTTTTTTCATAGAAAAATTTCATAAATAAATAGAGAAGAAGGGTTCTCTAGGAAACCCTAAGAGAAGACCTTTCTTCTCTTCTTCTTCTCTCATCTGGACATGATCAGATCATGTCCAAAAAAGGACCACCATACCCCAACACCTTGGAGCACTTATCTCCATGCCCTCTCCTTCTCTCTCTTTGATTTTCATCACATAAAAATACATAAAGAAATGAGAAGAAAAAAACTTAAAAGAAAAAACTAAGAGAAGACAATCTTCTCTTACCTTTGTCCCTTAAAGACATCAGCATTTGATGTCCAAAAGAAAGTCTCTTCCTCCAAGAAAATTGGGCATCATCCTCCCATGCCTCTCCACTCTTTTCTTCTGGTCTTTACCATGGAATCCTAGGGATTTTTGATGCCATCTCCTATCTCATAGGAAGCACCACACAAATAATGGAAGACTAGGTCAAATGACCTAGTCAAACATGGAAGTTAGGGGGCGTCCAACTCTTGGACGCCACCCCTCCTATTTTTTTTGCATGAGAACTAGGAAATCACACACACACTAGGGAAAAAAGGGTGACAAAAAAAATAAGATGGCATGGGAAAGCTAGGTGCTAAGATAGGAGCAGGTATTTAGGATTCTAGGGACTCTTTCAAAATAAGAAACTAATCCAAACCACTTAGCATTTTTTACCAGGTCAAATTTTAATTAAACTCTTCAGATATTTGGGGCATGGAGAAACATTCTTAATGTGAGAAAGCTCACATAAATAATCTAGAAAAATAAGTGGGGCATGGGCTTCTTAGTGGCTCAAGGAAATTAGATGAGTCCTAGTCTAACTAGGACTCTTCAATTAAAACTAAGTCAAATTTAATTTCAAATCCAATTTCAATTAGATTTGAGTCAACCTAATTAATAGACAATTCTAATATAATTAGAAGCCTAATTGAATCAGATTTTAACTATATTTAATCTAATCTAATTTTTAATTAAATTATAAATTAGGTGCACTCAAGTCCTAGTCTAATAAGAACTTGTTCTTCCTTGTAATTATAAATTATAAATCAATTAGACTTAATCCAATTAAGCTCAAAATAATTCTACTTGAATCTAATTCAATTAGACTTAATGTTAGCTTGATAGCTCAATTAAATTGAGCCAATTTACAATCCAATTACTAATTGATCCTCCTACAACACTTGCATTAGGTCAAACATCAATCATATTGATTGTTTGATCTTAGAATGATTTTCAATCATCGATTAACCATCTGATCAGATTACAATCTTTTATATGTGTAACCCCATAGAATTGAATCTAAGTCAGTAGCATAGGAACAAATTCCTGTACCAATCAAAATGATCATTTAATAATGGTACCCAACGTCCGAATTGGTCGAATATATGCAAAGCAACATTCTTAGAATCCTGGCCCATGGTTACCATATAATTCATCCCTTTGACCAATAATACTCAAGACAACTTCGAGTAAGCTATCAATACTCATACAAGTCATCTTTATTATGTTTCAAAATTTTGCAAATCCCTTGACTTCTCATGAAGATTACCCAGGCCTAGATTTTGCTAAATTAAAATATAGTGAGACATTCTCTTCCTGAAGTTAATCAGGAGTGGTCAATCCCATCTTGACTCATACACAGACTTCATAAGTACTTTACTATACCCAAAAATCTTCTAAACCTATATGAGAAATACAGGTAGTCTGGCACCAAAGTAAAGTGAGTTGCTTGCAAGTCATCATAGTGATCTCAGGTCAGGGGGACACTTATATCCATTGACCTTAGTTAGCTATTCTTGATAGTAAAGTGCTACATTGGTCTCGTTCAGTGTAGATATACTTCTGCATCTCACATGGATGCCATACCAGTATCTCCACACCACTTGGTTATAAGGACAACCAATGCACATGGCATACAGCGATCTATACTCGATAAGTTATCATCCTTATTAATAACTTATCATTTGATCATGAATAATTTAAGAACCATCTGATAAATCCTTCTTTATTGATTAATTATGGTTCTAAGAACTTCATCTTAAGAGTTCATTTAAGGAAGATAGAACTTTTATGATGAACCAATCAAATAACTATTATTATTAGATAATTAATATACTAATTTTAATCATCTATCACTTAGATGATTGGCTTTAGGATATATTTCTTAATAATCAAATTATTAATTCACCTAATTTATGGATGGATGTTAGCTATAAAAATTTTTAGAGATTTTCTTTCACCAACTTTCCACTTTGCTCTTTAAGTCCTCTAACTTGATGTGGGCTGGGTTTATTGTCTTCTTGCAATTTAGTCCTCTTATTATCTACTATATATATATATATTTTATATTGATCCTATGATTGATTTTGATGATTACAAAATATTGAGTGATTATGGTACCAATCATATGTTCACAAGTAAATATAGGATTTTCTAGGTATTTAAAATAAAAAAATTATTCATAAAAGAATTCTTTTAAAAGGATGATGATTAATGATCAAATATAGATCAAACTATAAATTTTTGGAAGCCTTAATAGTGGAAAGGATCATAAAAATTAAGGTGGAAGAAGTTCTCAAAAGTTCAAGACAAAAAGCCCCTCAAATAAAAAGACATATAGAAATTTTCAACATAAAAGCCCTCAAGTCGACTCGTTATTCAACTCAAACTGATACAAAGCTAGCATGCAGAAATTTCAAATGGCACAGTCTCAAGCAGAAGCTTGAGTCAACTCGAGATTCTCAAGTCAAAGTCTTAGAAAAAAGATAGAGAATGACAATTTCAAAGCAAAGTTCACATGGTCATGAGCAGAGGCTCGAGTCAACTTGAGGTCCACAAGCTGAGGTCTCAGTAAAATACAAAAAATATGAGTTTCATCCCAGAACTCTCAAGTGAAGGAACGAGCAGAGTAATAGATCTCGAGCTGAGGCTCGAGTCGACTTGAGCTCGAGTAGAGGGACGAGTCGACTCGAGCTCCAACGGCTAGTTCTGCAAAATTTTTTGAAGTATGTAGAATTATTTCTAATGGCTAGTTTTTCACTCCAATGGCTAGATCAGCCCTTTCAATGGCCAAAACTTCTTCCCCAGCCATCTCCAAGACTATAAAAGACTAGAAAAATATTTAGGAAAGAAGATTAAGAGATTTTAAAGAGAAAATATATCAGATTTGAGTGAAATTCATTGCACATCAAAAGAAGAGAGAAAAGAGAGAAACCAAGTACTGATTTCAAAAGGCTTTCAAGGGCAATCTTCACCATCATCTCCAGCATCCTCTCAAGCTTCAAAGAAGAGTATTCAAGCATCAAAAGAGCCAATCAATCAACCTCTTCTTGGCACATCAAAAGCATTTATTTATGATTTTTAGTTTTGTGCTGAAATTACTTATCTTTGTATTTTGATTTGTTTACAAGTTTCTTTAGAGAAAAGAAACTTGGGATGAAGGCTTGTTCAAGCCAAAAATTGAACATTATGTAGGTTTTAATTGGTGAGCTTAAAGAATCAACTAGGTTGATCGTAAGTCTGAAAAACTATCAGTATAAGGTTGTGATTGATGATCTAAAAAATCAACTGGATTGATAGTGAGCCCGAAAAACTATTAGTGTAAGGTTGTAGTTGGTGATCCTAGAAAACCAACTAGGTTTGTTTGTGATCTTGGATTAAAACAAATATAGTGTAGTCAAGAGATTATAGTGAAATTCCCAAGGAGCTTTTGGGGAGTGGATGTAGGTACGAGGGTGCATCAAACTACTATAAATTATTTTGTATTTATGCTGTGCCTTTTCTCTCTTATTTTGTGTACTTTTAATTTTTGCTTAGCTTGATTAAATTCTTACATAGCCCTAATTGTATCATGATTTCGCTATTGCTTGCATTATATACATCTCAAATACACAACTTAGTTTAAATAGAAGCACATACTTGCTTAAACTTTAATTTGGTTTAAATTTTTCTTAAACAATCCAATTCACCCCCCTCTTGGGTTGCTACATTTTTGGACAATAAGTGGTATCAGAGCAGGTGCACTAATATTATTTATTGACCTAGTGCTCTTGAGTTAAAAATCATGGCAACCCAAATAGAATTTTTGTTTAATGAAGGATATTCTATAGAGAGACCCCCATTATTAAATGGATCAAATTATACATATTAGAAAGCTAGAATAAAAATATTCATACAATCACATGATTATAATTTATGGAAGATTATAATCAATGGTCCATACACACACAATGCATTATTTGATGATGAAGAAACAATCCAACTAAATACTAAGTTCTTAAATATACTTTATTATTCATTAGATATAAATGAGTTTAATCTAATTTCTTCTTGTCTTTCAACAAAGGAAGTTTGGAAGAAATTAGAAACAACTTATGGGAGAGAAAATCAAAAAGAAACATCGAGTTCCCATGAAGAGAATGAAGCTCATCCCAACCTATGCCTCAATGCTCATATGGATGAAAAGAAGAAGAAGAAGAAAAAGAAACACAAAAGAAAGAATGCTTTGATTAAGGGGGAGCAAGGAAAAGAAGAGAAAAATGAGAAAGAGGAAGAAGGTATCCCCAATGTTTGCTTCATAGCTAATGAAAATGAGGTAAATCTTAAAAATTCTTCATACTTTACATTTGATGAATTATATGAAGCCTTTAATGACTTAATGGATGAATTTAAGAAATTAAGGCTAAAAAACAAGAAGCTCAAAAAGTCTAATCTTCTTTTTGTTGATGAAAGGAGTAAACTCTTGTTGAAAAAAAAGATATTTTAAGAGAAAAAGATACTTCCGCTAAAGATAAAGAAATATACCTCAAATCTGAAAAATCTTTAATTGAAAAACATGTTAAGCAGAATAAGGAGCTTAAAAATTTAAATTTATCTTTATATGAAGAAAAGAATTAGAATTTGATGAAAAAAGGTGACCTTTTAAAAGAAAAAAAAAATGTTAGATGAAGAAAAAGAATTTCTTTTGAAATCTGAAAAATTTCTAATGGATGAAAATGGTAAACTTAGAAAAGAGATTGAAACATTAAAGCTAATTATCAAAAATTTCATATTTAGTTATGAAAAGCTTTAATTAATATTGAAAAGTCAAAAATCTATTTTCTACAAAGCTGAAATTGATTTTAATTCTTTAGAAAAATAAAAATTTGTTAAGGATATGTTTGGAAAATGTTTATCTAAAGATCATTCCATAGTTGTCTCAAATGTAACAAAGTAGGTAACAAAATTTTTGAATATAATATTATTAAAAATGATCATACTTTGATTAAACAAATTTGGATTTTAAAAGAAACCATATGCTCTAACCCCAATGGATCCAAGATGGCTTGGGTACCAAAAATTAGAAAATAATTTTTGCAGGTACGCAAAGCATCCAAGGGCATGAAGAGAGTCAATTCTTAAAAATGGATGCTTTGGATGGATGGATGATGATGTTTGTAAATGTTGGGAATATGTGCTCTTCCCACATGGATCGGCATGGCCGTTGGTGATTAACCAAGTAACAAAAAAGTACTTCTCAGAGATTTCTGCGGAAGCATGATCAAATAAATTAAGGAATAGAGAAGAAGAGAAGAAGAGATTTTTGGAAGAAAAGAGCTTTTATTTAGTATATTTCAGCATACTTACAATCTTGATCTATTTTCAGTATATATACTTTTTAAAGGGTCAAGCCCAAGCTCATAGAAAAACTTTCCAAATCCAAACAATCCATGTACACAAAATAATAACCCACGAAAACTGAGCCGGCTAACCTACGACTGGATCGACTTAGTCCCAGACTGAGCCGACCCAGTTGTGTACCATGCCAACAGTCTGAAAATGCTGCTTTCTATCTGAATTTTTCTCTAAGACCTAGCCGACCCAGTCCTGGACTGAGCCAATCCAGTATCCAGCTGAGCTGGCTCAGTCTCAGAGTGAGCCGGCCCAGTTTCTGAACTTTACTGTTGAGATTGATTCTTTTTTCAGCTCACTCTCATCTTCCTATGATCTATCTTCTCATATTTTCAAGACTTAGGAGTGCCACTTCTGAGCTCATATTCTCCATCTTGGTGCTTCCAAGTCCTTATGAACCCATCTCTTCTCAATAGACCCATCCGTGCCACATATCTCTGAAAGCTATCTCTGGGGAGTACCTTCGTGAGTGCATCAGACTGATTCTCCTTGGTATGGACCTTCATCAATTCCACTTCACCTTCCTCCACTAGCTCTCTGATCCTATGGTACCTCACGTCTATATGCTTTGTGTGCGCACGATAGACTGGGTTCTGTGCCAACAACAAAGCACTCTGACTATCACTGAATAGTGTAACCTTGCTCTGCTCCACCCCTAACTCATCAATCAGCCTCCGTTATCTCAATGTACTCAGCCTCTATGGTAGACAAGGCCATGATTGACTGAAAGGTTGATCTCCAAGACACCGATCCATCATATATGCAGAAGAGGTATCTAATAGTAGACCTCCTTGTATCAAGATCACCAGCATAATTTGCATCAACAAATCCTTTCAGAGGACCTGAACCTTCACACATCTTCACTAATTGTTCTCCCAATCCTCCCAACTACCCACCAAACAACAAACCATAATTCCTTATTCCATACAGATATCTCAATATCCATTTCAATGCTTTCTAGTATTCCTTCCCAAGGTTAGCCATGTATCTACTAACTGTGCTCATAGCATGTGCTATATCTGGTCTACAGCACACCATAGTGTACATCATACTGCCTACAATATTTGTATAAGGAACTTATTCCATGTACTCTCTCTCCTCTTCTAATTAGGGGCATTGTAACTTGGAGAGAAACATATGGCTCGGCAATGGCATCTCTACAGGTTTGGCCTTCTCCATCCCAAACCTCTTCAGAACCTTTTGGACATATTTTTCTTGTGACAAATGGAGCACTCCTTTGCATCAATCTCTGCAAATCTTCATTCCAAAGATTTTCTCAATTGGACCCAAATCTTTCATCTCAAATTCAGATGATAATGTCCTTTTCAACCTTTTCACAGCATCCATGCTTCTATTAGCTATGAGCATATCATCTACATACAATAATAGGTATAGGGCATCCTCCTCATCTACATCCTTGACATAGACACAATAATCATGTTCACATCTACTGAAATCCATGCTCAAGACAAAGCTATCAAACCTTCGATACCACTGATGAGGGGATTGTTTCAAGCCATACAAAGACTTCCTACGTAAACACACCATTTCTTCTTATCCCATCTCTATGAAACCATCTAGCTACTTCATGTAGATTCTTTCCTCCAAAGTTCCATGAAGGAAGGCCGTCTTCACGTCCATCTATTCCAATTCTATGTTATGCTATGCCACCAGTGACAGCAAAATTCGAATAGATGACGTACCATAGGAGAGAAAATTTTTGTGTAGTCAATTCCTTTCCTTTGTGAGTATCCCTTTGCTACCAACTTTGCTTTGAATCTGACTCCATCTTATTCTGAAGGTGCTTCTTTCTTTGTGAACACCCACTTTGAGCCAATAGATCGAGCACCCTCTGGAAGATCCACCAACTACCATGTCTGATTCTTCTCAAGTGATTCCATTTCCTCCATCATAGCCTGCATCTATGAATCATGATCCTCACTCTCCATGGCCTCTGTATAATTCTCTAGATCTTCATTAGCAGTGATGAGTTCATAGGAGATAACCTCATCAATGCCATATCTGATCGGTCTCCTAATAGTATGCTGGGGCTTGTGCAAAGTCACTCCCACTGGCATATCTCTACATGATATCTGTAGCTGCTCCTGCACATCTATCTGAACTGCCAACCCTCCATGTCGATTTTTAATTTGAGACAATACTTTTCTGCCCAGCTCCACCTCAACAGAAATACTCCTGTAAGTGGATGTAACCTGCATGCCATCATTCTCTGATTGACCACCGCTGTTCACCTTTGTTTCTCTAGTTCCATCTATTTCAGACCTCGTTAAGATGCTCTTCTCATCAAAGATAACATTCCTGCTTATCATTGACTTCTGTGCCTAAGAGTCCCATAGCAGGTACCCCTTGACTCCTTGTAGATATCCTATGAATGTTATCTTTTGAGATTTCAGATCCAATTTGCTCCTCTTGGTTGCCTCCACATGTGCATAGGCTGTGCAACTAAATACTTTCAGATGGCCAAGCTCCACCTTCTTTTCACTCCATACCTCCTCTGGAATGTCTCTATTTAGCTTATAATGAGGGGACCTGTTCATAAGAAAATAAGAAAAAGATAGAGCATCACCCGAAAAGGACTTTAGAAGTGATGTCTACAGCCTCAAACTCCATGCCTTCTCGGTCAGTGTCCGATTCCTCTCTGCGACACCATTCTGCTGGGGAGTCATCCTCACCGTGTAATGGCGTTTGATGCCATTTTTTTTATAGTACCTCCTGAACTCTAGGCTAGTATACTCTCCTCCATTGTCCAACCTCAGACACTTTATCTATCTCCCTAACTCCACTACTTTAGCTCTCCAGGTTCTGAACTGGGCAAACACCTCTGATTTTTTTCTAATCAGATAAACTCACACCTTCCTTGAGAAATCATCAATGAAAGTAACATAATATTTTGCCCCACCTCTAGCTGATACAAGAGTTGGTCCCCACACATTCGTGTGCACTAAATCCAATACTCCCTCACTACGCTTGGTACTTCTGGCAAACTTCATCCTATGCTATTTGCCAAAGATACATGGCTCATAAAGATCTGTGCCCTCCTTCTTTAGCACTAGGATCATACCTCTTCTACTTAGTTCTATGAGCCCACGATTACTCATATGACCCATTCGATAGTGCCACAGTTGATATAAAATCTGCTGCTCCTATGCCACTGCTAGCACCTCTACACTATCATTTACCACTGAGCCTTCCATTCTGTAAAGATTGTTGCTCAGTCTTCTACCTCTCATCACAACCAAAGCTTTCTTGAAAATTTTTAGACATCCACTCCCAGCCTGGCTACTAAAAGCATAACACTACTCCTCCAAGTAGCCCAAAGAAATTAAATTCTTTTTCAACTCTGGTACATGCCTGATATTTGATAATGTACGAATGATCCTATTGTACATCCTCATCCTAATAGAGCCAATTCTAGCTACTTTGCATGGGTGATCATCTCCAAGGCTGATACTTCCACCATTGATCTTCTAGTAGGTAGCAAACCACTTCCGATGAGAAGTATAGTGGTGCGAGCATGCTGAATCTAATATCCACATAGTATCGCACTCTGTGGATCCATCTGATACAACTAGCAGGTCTTCTCTACTGCTCATAAAAGTTGTATCATCTTCCTTGCTGGCCTTCCATTTTTCTAATCTCAAAAGGGGACAATCTCTCCTCAGGTGTCCAGGCATGACATTTATAACATTTCAATATTATCTTTCTCTGATCGCGAGACTTTGACCTGCCCTTGAATTTTTCTTTTGTCTTCTACTTTGATCTTTCCTATCTTTTGTTCATAGCCAAGATCTTAGACTTAGGGTCTCCCTTGCAGATCTTCTTCTTTTGCTCATTTGATCTGAGCACACCAGCAACCTCTTCATAGTTTAGGATCTCCTTCCCATAAACTAAAGTTGTTATGAGACCATCATACGAACCTAGGAAAGAACATAATAGCAGCAATACTCGATCCTCCTCGTCGATCTTCACATCCAAACTCATCACCTCAGAACACACCTGATTGAACCTTTGGATATGTGCAATAAGATCTCCACCTTCGGGCATCCTCAGACTATACAACTGTTTCTTCAACCACAGCTTGTTCGTCATATTCTTCCCCATGTATATATTCTTCAGTCTCTCCCAGAGCCCCTTTGCCGTAGTCTCTGTACAAACCTCGGACAAAGCCTGATCGGCCAAGCACATCTAGATTGTACTAAAAGTAATTTCCTCCAACTCTTCCTAATCCTCAGCATTGATATTTTCCAGCCTTTCTTTTGTCAAGACCTTATAGATCCTCTGTTGAACCAACAAGTCCTTTACTCTTTACTGCCATAGGATAAAGTTTTCCTTACCGTTGAACTTCTCAAAATCCACCTTGAATCTACTTGATTCCATGACTTCAAACAAGTCAAGAACAGATCCCTAACATCCTTCACGATCACACACCAGTAAAACTATCTTTCATAGAAGATCTAACTAGCCCTAGATCCTCTTTCCAAACTTCTATATCACCATTCCTCTGTGTAATCAATCTCCACCATAATCTGGAGACAACCATAAAGCAAATTAGAAGTTTTTAGGATAAAACCTGGTGTAATAGATCCTGAATGTAGTAAACCCTAGGTGTCTTTCTTTCTTCCACGCAACACCGCTCTAATACCAAATATTGGGAATATGCGCTCTTTCCACATGGATCGACGTGGCCGCTGGTGATTAGCCAAGCAATAAGGAAGTACTTCTCAGAGATTTATGTAGAAGCATGATCAAATAAATCAAGAAATAGAGAAGAAGAGAAGAAGAAATTTTTAGGAGAAAAGAGCTTTTATTCAGTATATTTCAGCACACTTACAACCTTGACCTATTTTCAGTATATATACTTTTCAAAGGGTCAAGCCCAAGCTCATAGAAAAACTTTCCAAATCCAAACAATCCACATACACAAAATAATAATCCATGAAAACTAAGTCGACCTAGTTTCAGACTGAGCTGGTTAACCTACGACTGGGTTGGCTCAGTCCCAGACTAAGCCAACCTAGTTGTGTATCATGCCAATAGCCTAAAAATACTGCTTTTCATCTAAATTTTCCTCTAAGACCCAGTCTTGGACTGAGTCGACCCAGTTTTCTACTAAGTCGGCTCAATCTCAGAGTGAGCCGATCTAATTTTTAAACTTTACTATTAAGAATGATTCTTCTTCCAGCTCGCTTCCATCTTTCCATGACCTGTCTTCTCATATTTTTAAGACTTGAGAGTGCTACTTCTGAGCTCACAGTAAAGGCTAAACTTACTCTTGCATCATACCATCTTGATTGTTGAATTTACTTAGGTTAAATGATTGATTTTGATGATTTATTTATGCTTATAATGATCACACTCTATAATTTGAATGACTTGATTTGCAATGATTTTGCTCTAATACATGAATGTATTGATCACTATGCTTTTTATACTATGCATTGTAAAATGCCTTGTGAGCATAATTCTTTTCAATTTAGCTAGTTCTCTTAGTTCTTCATATTATGCTTTATTGAGAAACATAAATTGAGAATGAGCTTGATTGTATAAGAAATCATTTATGTGCAAATCTTACAAATTAAATTTTGATATTTTCATAAGATATCTAACTCTCAAAATTTGTAAAAAGAAAAATTCAATGAAATAAGAATATCAAGATAAGATATTTAGTCATAAAAGATTGTATGCTTGATGTTGTTGATTTGCATAGCATCTTAGCTTGACCCTTAAGGATTTGCAAAATTTCTTAGTTGAACCAAAATTCATAGAGTTATTATCTAGTGTCTTCTTGAGTTGATCTCATTTGAATTGATGAATTATTATATTCCTAATTAATTAATTTTTGATTCCCCAAATTGATTTATAAATTTTAAATCAAATATTATTCTTGATCATTGAATTGATTTACTATTGATATTTCAATTCAATTTGACTATATTCACTTTGAATCAAAACTCCTTAAATCATTTTCTGCATTAACAAGTTGACTCATGGTTTCTTGAAGAAAAACTATTCAGTAAGGAATCGACCCCTATGTCTGAGATGGACTTCTTAATTGAAAGTATTTTAAGGCTTTATCATTATATTTTCATATTTCTCAAACCATAATTACTTCAAAACTCACTCCCATCAAAATTGGACCTTTCTTTTCATTTCCATCCTATCCTTATGGTTCTTATTCTCCAATGGCACCTTGGAAGTAATTGGCACAAAGGAAGAAAAGGTTTCATATAAAAATTTAAAAATTTAGGGTTTTTTCAAAACATTATCCCATACAAGAAAGAAGAACCAAGCTTCAAAATAATCCTTGAATTTCTAGAGCAAGAAAGAATTTTAATTGTATAGAAAATTAAGAGATTGAGCTAAGAAATTCTATGTTCTTTTGATCTATCTGAACTCAGTTCAAGAATTCTTTCAAAACATAATATTTAGGGTTGAAAATTTAGACTCATAAGTTTGTCCATATTATATTGGATGATATAAGATTAGCTTGGACACTAAGGATATTTATTAATGGACTGAAAATTTATCTGCCTCTTGGTTTGCCCACCTACCTTGGATCAGCAAGAGAATTTTATGGTTGCATAAAAATTAGAGTTGAAAGTCTAATTTTCAAAGTAAAAGGCATGCAGATTGAGATGAATGTTGATAATATTGGATGCATGCTAGGAGTACCTTGGATTGTCTCAAGTAGTGATATATTTAAACATTATGTTAGTTTGAGATAATGTCGAGGGCATTAAGGATATCAATGTCAATCAACTGAGTATAGAAATGCAACTACTATGATCAATAGGATCTTCTTCATATTAGTCGTGCATCATATTCTCTAGAAGATTCTACTTTGCATACCTATACTCATGCTATAATAGATGTCAGGATTGAGGATCTAGTAGTTTAGATAAAAGTAGCTCTACCTCCATAGATCAATCATTCAGAGAGCTTAGATTGATTATTTGGTATATTCGATGAGAAAATACATTTATCGATAGGATTTTCATCAGAATCATTCTTTTTGTTTGTGCAAAAATTTAAAAGTTTACTTCACAGGCACAACAGATAAGATGAGATCTGATGGAGGCACAATCATCGATCAAAAAGGAGTCAATGTGATTGATTCAAGCTATCACTTTAGTGAGGGAGTATATGCATGACTAAAGTTAGTTATTTGGAGATACTCAACTATCCTCTCTATCTAGTCAACTTGAACTTTCTTCGTAAAGATATACCGGCCTACTCTTCTTAGGATGCTAGGATTTATTTTCTTAGAACTTTAATACTCCCTAGTAATACATTTTTGTTAGTTATAGATGTCATACATTTTGATAATCTTGATGTTTGTCATTCTTGTAGACATCCTTTTGAAAACATCCTTATGAAATCAATGAATATCAAACTTTTATGTTTAGCATCAATTTTGTTTCTGCCTCCAATTAATTTGATCATTTGTTATATTTACTTATATACATATCATGGTCATTTGTTGACAACTTGAAAAGAAAATTTCAAAACAACTCAATTTATGGCATTGGCTAGAAAACATAGAGGGAGAAAGTAAAACTTTTGCTCTTAAAAGGCTATTTGACTGAAAATGTCTCAACATGTAAAATAAAGGGAGAGAAAAATGTTAAGCTTAAATATGTATAATTTGAAAGAAAAAGGGGGACAAACATAAAAACACTAATTTTCTAGCATTTACTATGAAAAATAAGGAAAGAAAACGTTATTAGAATACTAAAATCAAGTTACTTGTACTATAAAATTATCAATGATTATCTATGCTTTACTTATCTTAGTGAACTTACTCTATTGACTCATTTTTGAAAATTTTTAGTAACTTTTAAAAGATAATTTATTGATGAACTTTGCATGAGTGAATATTATGGTAAATAATTTATGTAAAATAATTTTTATTGCTTGGTAGCTTTTGCCTTGCCAATTATTATCTCAATCTTTTGGAGTAAATGGAATTAATCCTTTAGTCTTAAAACTTGACTAACACTGCTATATTCTTAAAATAATTTGAGATAAAATTAAAAATTTCATGTCTCTTTGGACGAAATGAGTGATATTTTTTTTTGAGAAGATGATGATTTGAATTTCACATAATGACTTATCTCGATATTTAATTCTTAAATACTCTATGCTCAAAAATACTTTGATTTGAATTTGAGAACAACAAGATGTGTTTTGAAAAGTAGATACTTAAATTTGAAAAGAAGAGATGAGTTTTTGAAATGTTTATGTCTAATTGTATTTGAGAAAATGCTTTGCATTCATGTATTTGAGAATAATGAAGTGTGCCACAAATCTAATCTTGATACTCTTTAATACACAAACATTGCAAAATATTTGGTACATCCTACTATAATTTCTAAATTTGATACAATTTGATTGATTTTAATGATATTTTTATATGAATTGGTCCATGTAAGAAGGATGAAAAGATCTTATGTGATCTAAATTCAGGAGCTAATTTTAAGTTGAAAAGTTATGTCTTTGTAGATTTATGAATTTAATTGATACTTTACTTGATGATTTCTAAAAATTCTTTTGTTGAACTTTTTGATCCTTAACTAAATTTGAGAAGTATTTCTTTTTAAATCTATGGTCTTGAGAAAAAGAAAAAAGCACTATTGAAATTGTATTTTATCGACCAAGTTAATTTTGAATTCAAAATAAGAAAGAAATATTTTTTAAACTTAATCTTATTCCGATTGAAAATTCTGGTTGAGTTATATTGAAAGATAATAAGAGAAATTGCTCCTCTTAGATCTTCAAGTGATACCCTCATCGGTTAGGAGCTACAATCTTTCAAGAGAAATTATTTTACACATTTGAATATTCATGTTGTTTGAGTACTCATTTAAAAAAATAAAAATAAATTATTGTTGAACTTTAAAAAGAAGTCACTTATATTGCTTAATTTATCCATCTTTGTTTTGAGGATTTATATGAATGTTGATTTGTCCATTCATATATTACGTGGTTTGATTGTACCATCTTATAATTAATTGGTATCTAAAAAATACTTTGCTTCACTTATTTAATTTTAAAAAATAATTGATATAAAACTATTTTCTTCTAAAGTATACTTTACTCGATACTATACATTGCTTCGATATATTTTTGATATAATATCTTTTGAAATAAATCTGAAAAAATGACATCCTATAAGAATATAAATGATTGATACTATTCAATGAAAGAAAGCAATAAAGTTTATCTTATGCTTATCTCTAATCATTAAAAAGCTTCAACACTCTAAAATTTTTGATATAATACCATCTTATAATTAATTGGTATCTAAAAAATATTTGCTTCACTTATTTATTTTTAAAAAATAATTGATATAAAACTATCTTCTTCTCAAGTATACTTTACTCAATACTATACATTGCTTCGATATATTTTTGATATAATATCTTTTGAAACAAATCTGAAAAAATGACATCCTATAAGAATATAAATGATTGATACTTTTCAATGAAAGAAAGCAATAAAGTTTATCTTATGCTTATCTCTAATCATTAAAAAGCTTCAACACTCTAAAATTTTTGAAACTCAAGCTCTTCTATAATTGAATTTGAGAATCTTTTTGATATATCCAACATTATTCAATAGAAAGAGATGTGCTTATAAATCTATATTGATCAAAAGAATAAAGATAATTCTTTCTGGATAGTTGCTATTTGGATTGAATTTCAAAATATTTGATACTAAGAATAATTAAATTGATTATTTTTTATTTAAAATAAAATGTTCTTAAAAGATATAGGTTCAAACTTCTTTCAATTTGTATCAAGTAGAACTTTTCAAGAATACTATTATAATTGCTATCCTAATTCTCATAATTGGTATCAAGTAGTTTACTCTTACTTTAAACTCTATTATTTTATCTTTTGGCAAAAAGAGAAGTTTGTATTTATCTCAAATTTAATTTTTTATGATTGATATGATATATTTGAGATAAATTTGAAGAATTTCGTATATTTTCTGAACTTAATTGAGTAGTATTTCTTAAGAAAAGAAAGATCTGAATTTAAATTAAAAAAATAAAAAAACTCTCTATGAATTGGTTTACATGATCTATTGATATCAATTCAAAATAATCTATCAAAATAATTTGATCTGAATTTAATCGATTCATCTTCCTTGATCAAAAGCTTGAACAATTAGTATCTATAGATCATTATTGCTTTATACTCTATTACTTTATCTTTGGCAAAAGAAAAGAATGTATTGTCTCAAATCTATTTTGCATGAATATATGATTGATATTATTCCTTAAGATAAATTATAAGATTGATACCTTTATGCTTCAAATTGATTGATACCTCTCAAGATTAAAAAAAAAATCATTTTCATAGATTTTCTTTGTATCAAGAAAAATATCTAAGATATTTATTGTTTAAGCTATTTTTTTAATAGGTATCAAAATTGGTAAAGAGATATTTATTTTTATAATTGATATCAAACAATCTTTTTCTCAAATGTATGTTGTATTGATAACATGTTTTACTCTAATTTTGTTTGAATACTATGTATTAGGACCATATATTTACTATGATACATTCATAATATTATTTCTAAATTTTTAGGGCTTTGTGAGAAAGTGATGAATGTTGAAATATATCTTATATTTGGTCTTAATAATCAAATATTTTTTTTTGGAATGCTATATTGGTCTTCAATTCTTAAATTTTAATTAAAATAATGAAGAAAGGAGAATAGTTATCCAAAAGAGGAGATGGTATCACAAACTAAAAAATCTGAATTTAAACATTAAATGTGCATATATTTGAATTTAAATTGATTTTGATGATTTATTTTAAATCCTTTTCTTGGACTTTTTGATGCTGTCAAAAAGGGGGAGAAATGTTACATCAAGTATATGCTTATTAAGTTTATATTTGAATTAATTACATGCTCATATGTTTCATTTAAGTTGAAGTATGTATGAGAAGAATATGTTTAAGGTGTAAGATGCTTATTTGCTTGCTTAAAATATTTATATAAAATAAGCTGAAGTATGTACGAGAAAAATATGTTTAAGGTGTAAGATGCTTATTTGCTTGCTTGAAATGTTTATATAAAATAAGTATGTTCTTGAAATCTTATTGAAGCTTTCATGAAGGATGTTCCTGAAAGAACATATTATACTTTGTTATGCATATACTCAAAGTTTTATCATCATCAAAAAGAGAGAGATTGTTGATCCTATGATTGATTTTGATGATTACAAAACATTGAGTGATTATGGTAATAATCATATGTTCACAAGTGAATGTAGGATTTTCTAGGTGTTTAAAATGAAGAAATTATTCATAGAAGAATTTTTTTTAAAAGGATGATGATTAATGATCAAATAGAGCTCAAACTATAAGATTTTGGAAGTCTTAATTATGAAAAAGATCATAAAAATCAAGATGAAAAAAGTCTTCAAAAGTTCAAGATAAAAAGTTCCTCAAATAGAAAGACACGTAGAAATTTTCAGCATAAAAGCCCTCAAGTCGACTTGTTATTTAGCTCGAGCTTATACAAAGTTGACATGTAGAAATTTCAGATGGCACAATCTCGAGAGGAAGCTCAATCTTGAGTCGACTCAAGATTCTCGAGTCAAAGTCTCTGGAAAAAATATAGAGAATGATAATTTCAAAGCAAAGTTCAGCATGGTCTCGAGCGGAGGCTCGAGTCAATTCGAGGTCCATGAGCTAAAGTCTCAGTAAAATATAGAAAATATGATTTTCATGCCAGAACTCTCGAGTGGAGAACTGAGCAGAGTAACAGGTCTTGAGCTGAGGCTCAAGTCGACTCGAGCTTCAACTCAAGCTTGAGTAGAGGGACGAGTCGACTCGAGCTTCAACTTGAGCTCCAACGGCTAGTTCTGCAGAATTTTCTGAAGTATGCAGAATTATTCCTAACCGCTAGTTTTTCACTCCGATAGCTAGATCAGCCCTTTCAATGGCCAAAACTCCTTCTCTAGCCATCTTCAAGACTATAAAAGACTAGAGAAATATTTAGGAAAGAAGATTAAGAAATTTTAAATGGAAAATATTTCAAATTTGAGTGAAATTCATTGCACATCAAAAGAAGAGATAAAAGAGAGAAACCAATTACTGATTTCAAGGGGCTTTGGCAATCTTCACCATCATCTCCAGCATCCTCTCAAGCTTCAAAGAAGAGTGTTCAAGCTTCAAAAGAGCCAATCAATCAACCTCTTCTTGGCACATCAAAAGAGTTTATTTATGGTTTTTGGTTTTGTGCTGAAATTACTTATCTTTGTATTTTGATTTATTTACAAGTTTCTTTAGAGAAAAAAAACTTGGGGTGAAGGCTCGTCCAAGCTAAGAATTGAACATTGTGTAGGTTTTAGTTGGTTTGCCCGAGAAACCAACTAGGTTGATAGTGCACCCATAAAACTATCGGTGTAACGTTATGGTTGGTTATCCAAAAAATTAATTGGATTGATGGTGAGCTCGAAAAACTATCGATGTAAGATTGTAGTTGGTGATCCTAGAAAATCAATTGAATTTGTTTATAATCTTGGATTAAAACAACACACTATAGTCAGGAGATTATAGTGAAATTCATAAGGAGCTCTTGGGAAGTGGATGTAGATGCGAGGGTGCACCGAACCACTATAAATTATTTTATGTTTGTGTTGTGCCTTTTCTTTCTTATCTTGCATACTTTCAATTTTTGCTTAGCTTGATTAAATTCTTAAATAGTTGATGCATGCTAATCTATAGCTATGGCAAGTGCATCAGTCGATTAAGTAATAAAGTAAATGAGTAGAGTATCATTCCTAGAAGATTGAAAAATAAGTACTGAAAAGCTCTTTTCTATGCTTTATTTAGAAGACCGATTTATGAGAATAAAAAATAAAAGAATAAAATAAATAAATAATTAAAAATTTTAAGAAAATAGAGAGAGTGTAATATTAGGGTTTTAAACTTAAGAGCAATGGGTTACTAAGGCAATCGGTTCACCAACTCAGTCAATACAATATTCAGGTTATTAGATTAATTTTATTTCATGTGATGGTGGAGTTTCCTAGTTTATTCACTATCCTTTAGTCCAGGCATAGCAAAACTATCAATATTTATTAATTATCCTTTGGTCCAGGTGTAATTTAAATAAATATAAATGCATTAAGTTTTGTAAAATCTTCTAATTAAAATACGCTACATCCAAAACGCACTAAAATTCTTGCATGCATATGAATTCTAATTTGATTCATAATATAAGGTATATAATCAAGAAGAAATAACATAGATGTACTTGGTCTGTAACATCTATGTTCATCAGATCAATTAGAAGATGGCTAGTAATCTAAAAGCATTACGGTCAAATTTATATACTCTTCATGAATAAAATTTAAAATTAAAAATAATTCATATTGAATATTACATCAAAAGAGTGGCTACACCTTGGCCTTAGTAAAAGAAGATTTAGTTTATGATAACAAATTCAAAAATAATAAATAAAATAGAAAGCATAAAGAAATTAGACTGTTTGATTACTGAAATTGGTTGTCCATTGCTCTTGGTGTGGAAAACTTGATGAAGAAGAAGAGAAGCTCCTTGATCGATATCCTGACTGTCGGAAGAAGAAAAGAAGAAGAAAAATAAAAAAATAAAAACCCCTTTTCTTCTCTCTCTCTTCAAAACTCTCTCTTCCTAAACTCTCTCTGAACTCTTTCTCTTCTCCACTATTCCCAGGCTCTCTCTCTCTCTCGGCTCTCTCAGGGCCTTCTTATAGACTAGAGTTGGTTTTTGATTGAAATCCCATCAAAACTTTTTGAAGGATTGGGTTTAAAACTCCTTGGATGACTCAAATTAAAACCTAGATCATTCTGGCCATTGGATGGTAATCAAATAGGCCAAAAACCATTCAAAATTTGCTTTTAATCTCTCAGATCCACTCGGATTAAACAACAGCCATTGGATCAACTCCTAAATGGATTATGGGCCATCGAATTAACATCTGAGAGCCTTCAAAGCCTTAGTTAAAATCCAAAATTGCCTTCAACCGTTGGGTCCCGATCGGCTACTACGGATGCCGTCCACTAGCGCAAAAATCCTAGCCATTCGATCAAATCCCAATGAACAACATTCATCGGATCAGGTAGAATTCGTAGATTACCCTCTGTAGACCACGTGCGAGCCTAGCATTGTGTGGACCACCACTTTCTTCAGCCAATCAGAGCGTGCTTGTTCCTGTGAAATTACCGAAATACCCTCTATAGTGGTCCACCATGCGCCGTGAAAAATGCTGACATCAACTCGGCGTAAGCATGGCATCAGTGGTTGGTCTGAGTGTAGTTGGATTGGGCGGTCTGGTGTTTGAATCAGACCGACTATTTTTTTTTTTGAAATTTAATTTCGAGCTCGTTTGAAGTTCGTTTTGCTTGAAATTTATTTCATCTGATTCAGAAAAATAAGATCTTCATTTTGGTGGCCTTTTTTCCTACATAGGATTAACAAAAGTATCAATTTCTTAAAAATATATGAATTTATTTTATAATTTAATACTTTTATTAGTGTATTTTTATCACTTATCACATCCCCCAACTTAGTCATTTCTAGTCTTTAGCAATGCTTTATTTAATACCATGTTTCAATAAGATCATCCATCAAAAAGATAAATCTAGAATTAAAGATCAAAAAGTTTAGAAAATACTACTAACTAAGCATTGAGCTTTAGAAGCAAATTTTGCAGTCAATATAATTAAAAACTTTCTTAGAGTACATCAAAGATTTACAACACTTATGTTCATGATGACTAACTTTAGCATTTTCAGTGTTAAATAATAGGACAAAAGTATCCTCTCTTATCACCTATTTTGATTAATTTTCTATACATATCCAATTTTATACTCATGAATTAAGGTAGCTTTCACACTGCCTTTTTTTTAAAAAAAAAAAAATGTGCTAAGCATCCTGGCCTTCCCTCCACCATTTTACGTGAATTTTCATACTTGACCTAAGTGCAGAGACCTAGTTACTAGGCTTTGGACAATCCACATATACTCTATCTTTTGCACTTTATTTTTAGGCAGATAGCTCTTTCCTTAAATTCAAGTTTGTTTGATTATAATGTATATTAATTATCAATTTTTAGTAATAATTGAATCCTCAGTTGGCCTTATAATCAATACCTACTTTTCCTTGTTAGTGTGCATGTGCAATTAAAAGTGCTAATAGTCTTTTGATGACCTAAGTAGGCTACCAAAAGTTTGACTAACTAATCTACTTCTTTAACTCATTACATTCATTAGCAGATACTTCTATCTTTTATCACTTGTCTAGTCTATCTTGCTCAAATAATAATAATTTTTTTATCCCCTAACTTATTCTACATTGTCTTAAAGGGGAAAGAAAAATAAAGAGTGCAATAAAGGACAGGAAGGAATACACCTGATTTGGTTCAGTCTGGAGCTTTGAAATTTGGCTTGAGCTCTCATTGATTTTTCTCTGCAAAATTGAAAATACATACCAAAGCAGTAAAAGAGCAACAATAAATTATAGCAAAATAAAAAAAAAAGAAAAATGATCAAAACTAAAAAAAAAAAAGAAATGACCTATCTAATAGATCTGATTTATAGTCTTCAGCTTGACTTACTTTGAGTTCTGAGTTGAATCAATCTGGTGCCACTTCAATTGGAATACTTTCATGTTTGGTCGAGCCCTCTTTCAATTGGACATTGCTAGCTTGCATACTTTCAAACCTATTTTCTATAGAATTCTCATATAATGAATTATCAATAATATCAATTAGAAAATAAGTTTGATTATCATCAGGATGTTTAATATCTTTAAAAATATTAAAAGTAACTTGTTCATCTTGGATTCTAAGAATTAATTTTTTTTTGTTGAACATCTATTAAAGCTCTTCCAGTAGCTAAAAAGAATCTTCCTAAGATAAGGGATACATCATAATCTTCTTTCATATCAAGAATAATAAAATCAACAGAAAAAGTAAACTTATTTATCTTTACCAAGACATCCTCCACTATACCTCTTGGATATTTGATGGATCTGTTGGCTAATTGAAGAGTAATAGTGGTAGGCTTCGATTCTCCTAGACCAAGCTTCCTGAAAATAGAAAAAGGTATGAGATTAATACTTGCTCCTAGATCACATAAAACTTTATCAAAACTACAATCACCAATAATGCAAGGGATGGTAAAACTCCCTGGATCTTTTGGCTTATGTGGTAATTTATTTTGAAATATTGCTGAGCATTCTTCATTCAAATTTATTCTCTCATGCTCCTTCAACTTTTTTTTATTTGTTAGGATTTCTTTGAGAAACTTGACATACCTAGGCATTTGAGTGATAGCATCTACAAAAGGAATATTAATATATAAATTTTTTAAAATTTTAAAAAGTTAAAAAATTTCTTATCAGGATGCTGTATTATCTCTCTAGGAATGGTAGCGGTGGCACGTAGAGCTTCACATTTGGATCGGCAAACTATATACCTGGAGACCATCCATCTGCTGGTTGTTTTGATGATTGACGAATTTTAGTTGATGGTTCCTTATTTGTAGTTGGCTTTTCAGTCTCTTTCTTTTGATAGCTCCTCCAGCTTTTTACCACTTCTTAGGGTGATAGCATTGACTTGCTCCTTTGGATTGGTCTTCGTGTTGCTGGGCAAGGATCCCTGAGGTCTCTCGGAGATTATCTTAGCCATTTGGCCTATTTGCATCTCCATGTTTCGAATTGCTGCTGCTTGGTCCTGCCTAAGTTTGACTTTCAAATTTTTTATAGTTGCTTCTTGATTTTGCATGAATTTGACCATCAGCTCCTCCATATTGGACTTTTTTTCAGGTACTTGAAACTCCTAGGGTGGCTATTGTGCTGTATTTTGATTGCTCCACGAGAAATTTGGGTGCTGCCTCCACCTTTGATTGTATGTGTTGGAGTAGGAATTATTTTATTGTGGCCTAAAAAAATTACCAACATAATTAGCTGTATCAGTTGCTTTAGCAAAAAGATTATCTGTTTAGCAATTGCTCGTATCGTATCCTCCTCCACATAGGTCACAGGTGATGCTCTGAACATGCATAGCTGTTCCCTTCAAGTTGTTGACTTCAGCTCTAAGGGCTGCAATTTCAACTAGTAATGTTGGCACGCAATCTACTTCCTGCATAGCTGCTAGTCTTTTCGGCATCATGCATTCTATCTACCACTGATAGCTATTTGATGCCATCTCATCAATCAGATCAAAGGCTTCTTCCACCATTTTTTCGTTAATGGTTCCTCCTACTGCTGCATCAATCATAGAATGATTAGTAGAAGATAAACCATTATAGAAAGTTTGTACCTGAAGCCATACAGGTAGTTGATGATGTGGGCATCTCCTCAACAGTTCCTTGAAATGCTCCCAAGCCTCATATAGTGTCTCCATATCCATCTGCATAAAAGAAGTGATATCGTTGCACATCTTGGCAATCTTGGAAGGTGGAAAGTACTTGACTAAGAATTTTTGACTAGGACATCCCAAGTTATGATAGAACCTGTAGGAAGAGAATGAAGCTAACTTTTAGCTTTATCCCATAAAGAGAAAGAAAATAACCTTAATCTAATAGCATCATCTGACATCTCATTAATTTTAAAAGTATCACAAAGTTCAAGAAAGTTAGAAATATGGGCATTCGGATCATCATCCACGTATCCATTAAATTGGGCAGTTGATTGAATCATTTGGATCATTATCAATTTTATTTCGAAGTTGTTTGCTCGCACAGGCGGTCTTCTGATGCTTGAAGCTGTATCAGCTACAAATGGTATGATGTAATCATTTAATGGACGATATACTGATTGAATAGCTTCATGCTATCCCTCGATCGCCATATCCAATCCAAGATTGACGTCGTTAGGATCTTCAGTTGCCATGTTTCTTTCTTGTTGTAGTCTTCTGATGGTCCTTTCAATTTCTGGATCTAAAGGCAGTAAGTTACTATGTCCAGTACGTGTCATGCACCGAATAAATTTTTTTTAAAAAAATAAAATAAGATCAAAAATTAAAAATAAAATTCTAAAGTAAAGCTAGGATCAAAATTTCAATATTATTTTAGACACAATCCCCAACAACGGCATCAAAAATTTGATGCATGCTAATCTATAGCTATGGCAAGTGCACTAGTCGATCAAGTAATAAAGTAAATGAGTAGAGTATCATCCCTAGAGGATTGAAAAATAAGTACTGAAAAGCTCTTTTCTATGCTTTATTTAGAAGACTGATATATGAGAATAAGAAATTAAAGAACAAAATAAAAAATAATTAAAAATTTAAAAAAATAGAGAGAGTGTAATTATTAGGGTTTTAAACTTAAGAATAATGGATTACTAAGGCAATCGATTCACCAACTCAGTCAACATAATATTTAGGTTATTAGATTAATTTTATTTCATGTTACGGTGGAGTTTCCTAGTTTATTCATGATCCTTTGGTCCAGGTGTAGCAAAACTATCAATATTTATTAATTATCCTTTGGTCCAAGTATAATTTAAATAAATATCAATGCATTAAGTTTTGTAAAATTCTCTAATTAAAATACGTTGCATCCAAAGCGCACTAAAATTCCTACATGCATATGAATTCTAATTTGATTCATAATATAAGGTATATAATCAAGAAGTAATAACGTAGATATACTTGGTCCATAACATCTTTGCTCATCAAATCAATTAGAAGATGGCCAGTAATCTAAAAGCATTAAGATCAGATTTATATACTCCTTATGAATAAAATTTAAAATTAAAAATAATTCATACTACATATTACATCAAAAGAGTGGCTATACCTTAGCCTTAGTAAAAGAAAATTTAGTTCATGTTAACAAGTTTAAAAATAATAAATAAAATAAAAAGCATAAAGAAATTAGATTGTTTGATTGTTGAAATTGATTGTCTGTTGCTCTTGGTGTGGAAAACTTGATAAAGAAGAAGAGAAGCTCCTTGATCGATGTTCTAATTGTCAGAAGAAGAAAAGAAGAAGAAAAATAAAAAAATAAAAATTTCTATTTCTTCTCTCTCTTCAAAACTCTCTCTTCCTAAACTCTCTCTGTACTCTTTCTCTTCTCCACTATTCCCAGGCTCTCTCTCTTGGCTCTCTCAGGGCCTTTTTTAGACTAGAGTTGGTTTTTGATTGAAATCCCATCAAAAATTCTAGAAGAATTGGGTTTAAAACTCCTTGGACGACTCAAATTAAAGCCTAGATCATTCTGGCCATTGGATGGCAATCAAATGGGCCAAAAGCTACTCAAAATTCATTTTTAATCTCCCAGATCCACTCGGATTAAACAACAGCCATTGGATCAACTCCTAAATAGATTATGGGCCATCGGGTCAGCATCTGAGAGCCTTCAAAGCCTTAGTTAAAACCCAAAATCACCTTCAGCCATTGGATCTCGATCGACTGCTATGGATGCCGTCCACTAGCACAAAAATTCCAGCCATTCGATCAAATCTCAGTGAACAATGTCCATCGGATTAGGTAGAATTCCCAGATTACCATCTGTAGACTGTGTGCAAGTCTGACGTTGCATGGACCGCCGCTTTCTTCAGCCAATCGGAGCGCGCTTATCCCTATAAAATTCCCAAAATGTCCTCTATAATGGTCCACCATGCACCGCAAAAAATGCTGACATCAGCTCGATGTAAGCGTGGCGTCAGCGATTGGTCTAAGCACGATTGGGCCGGGTAGTCTGCTGAGCCAATTTTTCTAAACCGATTTGCACCGAACCGATCGATTTTTTTTTCTGAAATTCAATTTTGGGCTCGTTTAAAGTCCGTTTTACTTGAAATTTATTTCATCTGATTTAGAAAAATAAGATTTTCATATTGATGGCCTTCTTTCCTACATAGGATTAATAAAAATATTAATTTTTTAAAATATATAAATTTATTTTATAATTTAATATTTTTATTAGTGTATTTTTACCATTTATCAATAGCCCTAATTATATCATGATTCCATTGTTACTTGCATTATGTACATCTCAAATACACAACTTAGCTTAAATAAAAGCACATATTTGCTTAAACTTTAATTTGATTTAAATTTTTCTTAAACAACCCAATTCACCCCCCCTCCCCCTCTTGGGTTGCTACATTTCCAGGCAACATTTTATTTTTTAAATCAAATTCTTGCATCCCTACCTTTTGACACGAAGCACAATGCTTACTTAGGCGAAGGAGCCCGATTACTCAGTGAGACAATGCTAAACCTCTTTTTTTAATTCATATTACCCATTTTTCAATGCGAATATCATTGCTTATTTAGATAATGAGACTTGGTTACTCAGTGGGAGATTTGAAGGAACCAGATCTAGGATTTCAAAGCTAGATCTTGAAATATTTTCAGATCTACACAATGAAATATAGGAATTAATCAAAATTTATTCATAAAATTAGAGAACCCCTAGATCTAAGATCCTATTATATGATTATAGCATGTGATAAATCAGAAATTAAAAACATAAGGAAAAAAAATATATTGATCATATCAACATGCATACACTAGATCTAGTGTAGGTATGTAACAAAGGATCAGATCCATATTATCTATGCAAGTTAGATATTCTAACTTACTGATCTGAACTTGAAGATGTAGCTTTAAACCGCACACACATCTGACCTCTAAGAGATATCTACACGAGTCCACGAATCCTGATCAGAAGTTCGATCTTCAAAAATCAGCATAATATGCTCGTACTATGCTAATCCTTCTTCGATGGTCGATCCAGTGCTCTCTTCTTCAAGATTTGGACTCTCCAAAGATTAGAAGGAAGACAAAAGACTTTAGATCTGAGACACTCTCAAAAATAAATCTCAAAGATGAAGGAAAAGGGATGTATAGAAAAAATCCTAGAAGAAGATCCTCTTCTTCTCTCACCCAAACACCTAGATTGGTGTCCAAGAAGCTTTTCCCTCTAATTTTTACATGCCCAAAATCTCTCTCAATGCTCTAAAATTTATTAAAAAAATTAGCTCAAAATTTATTTTAAATAATGAGATATGGAAGAGTCTTATCTAGGTCAAATATCTAGACAAGGCAAGAGCAAATAAGGCAACTAGTTAGGGTGCATGGGATATAGGTGGTGCAAAGATAGAAGTTCCTAGTCACACTAGGACTCCTCATTTGACTTGGTCCATATGGTTTCCCAAACCAAATTAAACCAGAAGTAAATTAATTCAATTAAATTAGATTCTAATCCAATTAAGAACTTAATTAAATTAGATTTAATTTTGATTTAATTTTTTAATCAAATTAAAAATTTGGATTAACCCAAGTTCTAGTTGAACTAGGACTAGTTCTTCCTTACACTTGGCTTATCCAATAAATCAATTGGACTTGATCCAATCAAGCCTAAACTAAATTTAATTAAATTATATTTAATTAGACTCAATATCAGCCCTTTGGCTTAATCAAATTAAGTCAATTAGCAATCTAATTGCTAATCAATCCTCCTACAATACTTGCACTAGGTTAAACATCAATCGTATTAATGGTTTAACCCTCAAATGATTTTTAATCATTGATCAACTATCTGATCAGGCATGAACTCTAATGTGTATGACCCCATAGGTCCAAACCTAAGCTGGTAGCATAGGAATAAATTTCTGTACCAATCGAAGTAATCATCTAGCAATGGTATCCGACGGTCGGATAGGTCGAATGTGTAGAACAACATGTTAGATATGTATGCCCTAGAAGCTGGATTGGTTGACACTTGTAATACACTTCTAAGGAAAAAATTATAATTTTAACTATAAATAATAAAATATGTTATATTCTATTACAGTGTGTATTTGAAAGTGTCTGTGATACATCCATTGAGTTAATGACAATGATAGTTCATATTTTCAAGAGTTGAAAATTTAAGACATGAATTTTTATTATTAACTCATAAAATGCTCTCGACCATAGGATGATCATAAGGATGGTGATTGATCCGAAAGATTGATATACGATCGCTTTTTTAGGGTTAGATGAGTCTTAAGTTTATGGTGTAGAGACACCAGAGTGAGAGTACAGGTACTCGTTAGAGAACGAGGGCACTGAGCATGACTACCTCGAGCAATCATGAGGAAGTCTACCTTCTCATCGATGACTGGCTCGAAGCTGCAGTGGTGTGTCTGGTTCTTTGACCTGAGGTGCATCGGTAGTTCACCTTGAGGTTGTTATAGTTTGACTACTCCATAACTTGGTCTCCTAGCCATTCGAAACCCTAAGGTATATGTTGGCTATAGCATATTCATTGTAAGAATTGGATTGCACCAATAAGGGATCTATCTACCTTGGTAGATGAGGAGCAGTCCTATGATGATCATGAGAATCAAATCCACAAGCCCATGGCCATGGCAGAGTGAAATAATAGAAAGAGTTTCTATTAGGGTTTTCATATTGGACTTGAATCGAATGATTAATTCATATGATGGATATTAGGGTTTGACGAGATCACCTTAATCCTAATCCGGTCGAGGCTCAAGATAGAGGAACTTAATCACACAGATAACTACACTGAGAGATTCGCTTTCAATTCTGATGGGTTGCCACCATATGCTGCTAGGTGTCACTAGTGGATTTTGGAAGCAATTAGAATGATTTGGATGATCAATCATACTAGTTGTCTGAATCAAAAAAGTTTTAATCCATTGGAAGATGTTTTAATGATATTGATGATAGAGATCATGACATATCCCATTACTATATGGAACAGAATCTAACTGGATCACACAAACAAGAATTTGGATCTAGATATCATTAATTAGATTAATCCAGTTTAATTAATTTGAATAAGATTCAATTAGGTTCAAGAAAATCGTGCTAGCACATGATTGAGTCTAATGTTCTCCTTTAACAATCATTAAAGCTTGTCTCGATTAAGCCAAATATATTTGAGCTCACTCAAAAACCTTTACTTAATCTAACTGGAGCTTGTCCAGGTCAAAAAAGGATTGTCTTAATTTATGAGATAAATTTGAGATAACACCTGCCATTTTTCATCACCTGCTAAATCTTGTCTTTGGACTTTGACCAAATGTTGACCTTTGATACTTAGACATCTGCCCATGTGTCATGCAGCCATAGGAGAGAACCTTGGGCTTTGTCCCCCTACCAAAAAGTAGATAGGAAGGGGGCATATGGCTAGGGAGGTGTGCACCCCATGAGGATAAACTATGGAGTCCCATATAGATGGGACTCCAGTTGCTTCAGGGATTCAAACTAGATGGTGCCAAAGAGACTTGTTTGACCTAGTATTAGCACCATCTAAGGAGAGTTTTAAGGGTCTCTCATCTGATTGGATCAGATGATATCATCTTACCAATCATATTTAGATCTAATTATACAAAGGGCCATAATTGGTCGGGATGATGTGGCACTGCATAGCGTAGTAGGGTCTATATAAACCCTATCTACGCCTAGATATAAGAGCTTTGGCCTTTAGCCCATGCCACAAAGCTTCTCTCCCTCCTTCTTCATGCCACCCTCTAGTCCTCTCTCCTCTCCATGCCCAAGAGGTTTTGGGCACGAGTTAGGTGCTATCCAAGCAAGTGAAAGGCAATAGGAAAGGAAGAAGGCAACACTGCTGCAAGAGACAACGGTTGTTCTTCAAAAGTCATTTTGAAGACCTTTAAGATCATATCTAGATCTAATTTTTGGTGGATTGATTAAGAAGAAGAAGATCTCTAGATCCTGCCTGAGTAGATATCGATAAAGGTCAGGCACTTGCGTGGCTACATCCAGAACCTCAGGCAAACATCGAGATCATCATAGGATAATAGAATTACCCATAACAAAGGTATAATTAAATTAGATTTAATTTTTATTTTATTTTATTTTATCAGATTAATAAGATCAAATCTAAAAAAATTTAGATTTGATTAGGATCTTAGAAATTTTTTTTTAAAATATCTCTCTTGATCCAATCAGATCTGAACGAATCTGACCCAAAAAATAAGATTTTTTCCTTCAACTGGTATTAGAGCTAGGTTGCAAAATTTATTATATATAATTTTAATTTATTTTTGATCTAATAATTAGATTATTTTAAATATCACATGAGATGTGATAGATCTAAAATTAAAAAATTAAAAAATTAAATAATCTAGATCTAAGATGTATGAGATGCATGACTAGACTAGGAACAAAATTATTCTATATATGGTCTAACATGATCGTAATTTTAATTTAATTAATTTTAACTTTTAGATTCATTTATTTATTATTTTTTTTATATTTTAAATATTAAAATTATATTTAAAAAGTAAAAAATAAATTTATTTAATTTATTCATATGAGATATGATAGATGCATGTTTAGACTAGTTGTAGAATAGTTCTATAAAATTGTCTAAAATAAATTTTAATTTGATATGATCAAATTTAAATTTTATTTTTTAGATATTTATGAGATAATTTAGATTTAAAAATATGCATGATATGATACATGAGATGTATGCAAAATATATTTTTAGTTAGATCAAATTTTTATATAAGTGATATATGATGTAGATCTAACTAGTTTTGTAGATTTATCATATTTTTGATTAAGGTATTCTCCTTGACCGTCCAGTCATAAGAATGAATTAGGGTTTAAAGGCTCTCTCCTCTCATTCGATGGGGTGTTCTTATGATGTGTAAGGGTGCTGTGCGTTTGTCCTTAATCAGAAATCAAAAACTTATTTTCTGTAAAATCTTAGATCCTGAAATTCTAAAATTTTATATACATATTTTATTTATGAATCCTAAACTTAATTAAGAATTAAGATTATAAAATATATTAGATCTAAAATTAAAAATTTTTAGATCTAAGATACATTCATAAAATTGAGTTCAGGCTTGGGTAGCTCAATTAGGTCTAGCAGTTGATCAAACCAAATCAAGAGTTGGTTAGATGGGATCAAGAGTGCTTAAATTGACCAGTCTAATAGGATTAAGTCTGGATCAAGATCAAGTCACATGAGTGATCGATCAAGTCAAGACCTAATTAGGCTTAGTGGTTAGAGTCTGGATTGTAGGCTAACCTGATTGGTTCTAGCTCAATAATTTGGTGTCTAAGGTAAGTTTGGCAGATACGATCGACTAGTTTTTAATTAGGAGCTACTCAACTCGAATGCATTCTTATCGAGTTAATGGCATATCCCTTCCATCGACCTTACTTACCTGACCTATATTTGTCGGCTCAGTCTGATCTAAGGTGGCTAATAATTTGAGCTAACCCATGCCACTAGGTTAGTCATAATGGTTATGGCTATGTCAAGTCAAGTTTAAAGAGACCTAAATCAAATCTCCTAAGAAAAGATTAAGTCTAAGGTCTTCCACCATTGTAGATGTGCGGGCCCTTTCTGAGGTTGATTGTTCTTGGCTGGTCACAGTGATTCAGTTGCACCGAAAAGATGTAACCATAGATTCAGTTGCACCGAAAAGATGTAACCATATCTATTAAGCATTGGATGCTACGAGCTGGAGGATGGATTGGACTCAATATTCTAGATATGGTGAGAGACCCAATTAGAAATCCAATCTATACAAATGGTGGGTCTAACTTAACTAAAGAGTGAATTAATATTCTGGGCATGCTGAGATTCATAAATTAGAGACCAAGCCTGGGTGCACCATGATTAAAGAATCATTGGACAAGAGTTGTTCACTCATTGGCTAGATGATGAGTCAGTTGTTGGAACTGCACTACCACTAGAAATCAGTAATCATGGAGATTTTTGCATCTCTACAGAGGGAGTGTAGGGATCCAAAAAAATAGTAGAAGCTAATTTGTTTAAAAATCAAACTCTTAAATAAATTGGTCAAGTCTTAATTACAAAATCTAACTAAAAATTTTGACTTTCTACAGGAAAAAGAAAAATATCTGCCTCCAACCCACTAACCTGTATCCTAGACACCCATAGACTGATCGGATCCAATTATAAGGATTGGCTCCAAAACTTCAAAATCATTTTGAATTTTGAGAAGTTGACTCATGTATTGAATCAAGATCCCCCACCTTATCAGCTCATCCATCCATTGAACAAAGAGTGTCTCTTGACAAATGGATGGATGAAGATAATAAGGTCAGATACTACATGTTGGGTTTGATGTCTGATAAACTTTAGTGCCAATATGAAGATATCAAGACTGTCCATCAAATGTTGGCTCACCTATAAGAGTTGTTTGATGAACAAAGTCACGCAGCCAAATATTAGATCACTAAATGACTGTTTAAGACTAAAATGCATGATGGGTAATCAGTCCAAGATCATTATCTGATGATGA